>JABMCL010000698.1:732500-750000 GCA_018857735.1 Alviniconcha marisindica | reverse complement strand
GAGAGGGGTGGAAGACAGAAGTTCTTAGTATTTAACGCCCAGTCAACGCGAAGGTGGTACCGGAGCGAAACAATAATTATGTCATCAAATTACATGTAAAAGTATCCATCACTATTTAGTCATAAGTCACGTGACGTGTGTGAAGAGTGTTAGAGAAATAAAATAAAAAATACCAAAAAGGAAAACAAACAAACTGTAACTGGTTCATTCAACGGGAAAGGCAGAGCTGAGAGAAGCTGCTATTCTTGGCAATAGGTGCAGCATGCAATGTTAATTGCACTGTAATCGGAAGTACAGGCGTACGTCTCATTGAACCTATTCTCACCTCGACTACGCCCACTCTGCTTTTAAATCTTACCCTGCTCAAGCTCACGTTGCCTGCTCGAAATCAGACTGAATGGTGTCGGGACAAAAAGGAAACCCTGCCATGAGGTGATTCATGGCCTCAGTGAACGGCTTTGCTGTCATCTGCTGTGGTATCTGTTTCCGCGTTGGTCATGGCGGCGGCGCTGCAATCCTTTCTCTCTTTGCAGCGCCAGTATGTTGTGGTGGCATTTTCCCCACCGACAGCATGTACCAGTAATGACTACCAATGAAAAGTCATGTTCAAGCGAGCATCTCCTACCTTAAGATAGGGGCCCCTCCATCCTCATGAACGTACTCAACGGCAACATCGCGCACAGCAGCCATGATCTTAAGCTTGATTCAGTACGTTGACACTGTCAGCGATAGAACCACTACACAGACATACATAATACGTCAACGGAAGAGACGCTGTCTAAGCTGTTTCACGGCCTCGAGTTCCAAACGAAACCGAAGCTATTTGCTTTTTTACCTCTCGCCCCCTCCTCCCGTTGTTGTTGTTGTTGTTGTTGTTGTTGTTGTTGTTGTTGTTGTTGTTGTTGTTGTTGTTGTTGTTGTTGTGTGTGTGTGTGTGTGTGTGTGTGTGTGTGTGTGTGTGTGTGTGTTTTGTTTGTTTGTTTGTTCTGTTTTGTTTGTTGTTTTTGTTGTTGTTTTGGTCTTTGGTTTGTTTTGTTGCCTCTGACTTTTTGACAACAATTTGCCATCTTGCCATCGTAAATGTCTGTGTAATTATCATTTTGTCTATAGGTAACACTCAAGCATACTGCTTTTGTGTTTCCTGTACTTATTTGTTGAACTTATGATTACAATGAATGAATAAATTTTGTTTAAACCAAACCGAAGTCAGTGAGAAGTGTTTGAGATTTATTAATAAATTCTGCCACCACTGTCTTTTAGTTTTGTTTTCTGAGAACAAAGCACCAAAACTGTTCCGGGTATGCCGGCATGGTCCCGTGATCCACGACAATAGCTGTAATACTCCAAAACCTGATGCCTCTCTGGCACGTGTGAGTTTCGGGAACTGCACTGGCAGTCGGTGAGTCTGGCAGTCGGCAGTCGGTCACTGATTGGCTTAAACACTTCCTCGTTCAGAGCATTGCGTGAGACACAAAATCATCGGGCCCCATCTTGGCTGACGGTTGGATAAAATAGAAGGAACAAAAATAGGCAAGGTGAGAGAATAAGCACACACGGGTTTGGAAGGCGGTAGGTCGCCATTGAGGCAGCGTCGTAGCAAAAGCCGACCAGGTAGCTCACTCCAAAGTCTCGCAGCTTTTTGGAACCCTTCCGGAAGGTTGTCGTAAACCAGTGCTTGGAGTTTGACCACGTAGTTCTCTCTCTGTCTGTCTGTATCTCCGCCTCTGTGTGTGTGACTGACTGACTGTCTGTCTGTCTCTGTCCCCGTTTCTCTCTGCTGTCTATCTCTGGACAGTACAGAAAAACCACCCTCTCTCTCTCTCTCTCTCTCTCTCTCTCTGCCTTCATTCTGACGTGATCCTATACGGGTTTAATGACAATGACAGACAGGACTTATTACGGGTTAAATGACAGTGACAGGATTTATTACAGGTTAAATGACAGCAACTTACCACGGGCTAAGTGACAGTGACAGGACTTATTACAGATTAAGTGACAGTGACAGGACTAAATACGGGTTACGTGACAGTGACAGGATTTATTACGGGTTATGTGACAGTGACAGGACTTATTATTACGGGTTCAGTGACAGGACCAGTTACCATTTCTATATGTATGTCGCTCTGTCTTCTGTATCTCTCCTACTCCCCCACCAACTTCCCTGCCCCGTCCCTCCAAACCACACCCCGATCTCTCAGTTCTATTTGTCCTCTGAAAGTTCAGCATCACGGCTGTGATCCGAGCCGCGCACAACACAACAAAGTCGGACGACGTAAACCCAAATAGAACAAAACGGACCGCGCTTAGAGCCGAGGTGTAGAGGTTAGGAATACATAAAATGTAGGGCGTGATTCTCTAAATGTCTCCTCCTGTGTCTATACTCTGCCACTCACTCGACAAACACTAACCACCGCAAAGCAGCGCATCGCACTGCCGTCAACGAGGGTAATGCAAATACCACCGCGTTCCCCTAACATGTACCGTGGCTCGGCCAACCTGTCTCTTTGTTTATTTGTTGACGTTTTGATTTGACCTAGCTCCAGCAGAGAGAGGTGAAACGATGTCTGGGAAACCAGTGAGTCGAGTCGAGGCGGAGCGTGTGCACAGCTGGTGCCCCAACTGTTGTAGACACCTAGCTTCATAGCTAGAGACACCTAGCTTCTTAACGATAGACACCTGGCTTCATAGCTATAGAGACACCTAGCTTCTTAGCGACAGACACTTAGCTTCATAGCTATAGACACCTAGCTTTAAAGCTATAGACACCTATCTTGATAGATGCAGACACCTAGCTTGATAGATGCAGACACCTAGTTTCATAGCTATAGACACCTAGCTTGATAGATGCAGACACCTAACTTCATAGCTATAGAGACACCTGGCTTCATAGCTACAGACACCTAGCTTCAAAGCTATAGACACCTAGCCTCATAGCTATAGACACCTAGCTTCATACAGACACCTAGCTTGATAGATGTAGACACCGACCTTCATACCTATAGAGACTTAGCTTCATAGCTATGTAGACACCTAGCGTCACAGCTATACAGACACCTAGCGTCATACCTGTATAGTCACCTAGCGTGATAGCTACAGAGACACGTAGCTTCATAGCTGTAGATATACAGACATCTAATTTCATAGCTATAGGGACACCCAGTTTCATAGCTATAGGGACACCCAGTTTCATAGCTCTAGAGACACTCACCACTCGCAAGGTCAGGGTTATTTTAATATCTTCACGCCGGCGAAATGAAGTCGGACCCTGTGGAGCCAGGTAAGAGACTGGGCCCTAAATTCTGACGGGGTTAAAACACCCCACGAAGACAGTAGAGCACTTAATTTACATCACTCGCGGCTCCGCCAAGGCCACTAGCAGAGAACAACCGAACGATAGGACTATACGAGGGCTCCGAGGGTCTCTGCACTACCCCCACCTTCCCCCTTCCCCAGCGGTGAGGGGCCTCGGACGCAGAAATCAAGGTCCCCTCTGCTGTTCATTCAACGTTGCTTTACATCGACACAGACCGTACGAACTACTAAGGATGGGGAGCCCAGGACGTCCACCTCCCCTTCCACACAGCTCCTGAGCTCGGCTTCTGCTGTTGGTTGAAGTGTTGCTTAATGTCCTCGGATGTCAGCTGACATATTAGGGACAAGTTGTGACCAATGCCGAAGCACGGTTCAATAATTCTTTACGTCCACGGAAACCAGAAGGCTCGTTAGGACGGACAGCTCAGGACGGCCACCTCGACTCTCACACAGCTCCTGAACTATGTTCTGCTGTCGTGAACTCGGAGCTGTAATAGGTTCTCTCTTTCAAGCTAAAGCCTGGTGTGAGCCGGTTTGGCCCAGCGGTAAGGCGTTGGGCCGGTAAGCGGACGAAGTCGGTTCGATCCCCGCATCATCTCTCCTTTCTCTTCAAAATTTGTGGTTTTCGGACACTGTCTTGTACCTTTGTCTTGTGCTCTCATTGCTGCCCATCTCGATGCAGGAGTCATTCTGGTGGTTCAAGTTCAATGTTGCTTAACGTCCACAGAGACCGTAAGGACTATTAAAGCCGAGGACGACCACCTCGACCTTCACACAGCCCCTGAGGTCTGTTTCTGGTGGTGAGAGTGTGGCGTTAGGTATGGTCTCGATCCCTCTTCCCCGAGCTCCTGGGATTTCGGTCACGCGTTAAACAAGTTAAATCAAGAAACCAGAACCAGATCGCGTGACGGCTAAGGAAGACGCGAAGGAGAACACGCCCATGAAAGGGAGACACCTCCACATCCTGACAGCCTAAATGACAGTCTCATGTCGACCGGTACTTTTTCATAATATATATATCTATCTAACGCCCAAGTTACTCTTGTTACTCTTACTCAAGTCACACACCGCGAAGCTCCTATCAGGGCAAAAGACGTGTGATCGAAACCACCAGTAAAAAAAATGATTCACTGTTCAGTACGTAACACAAGACTTCACGGTAATCTAATGACCTGGGAAAGTCGATAAGAAGGTAGAACCGGCCTGGTAGTAGGCTAAGCATATCAATGAAGAAGAGACGGGGGTGGGGGTGGGGAAGAACAGTAACGGAAAAGGGGAGCTTGGGGGGGGGGGCGGCGAAGAGAATGTTGAACGATGCCCCAGGCTTCGCATGAATATATTAACCCCATGTCGCCCGTATATATGATGGCTGTCACTCCTACTTGCAAATTGACATCGTGTCACGGTGTATACGACGTTGCCTGTCCGCTGGGAACGCAGGAGATCACACTCCCGGCTTGCTGCAGGCGTCCCCGCCCCCACAACCTTCAACTCCAGTCACGGCTCCCGTGCAGCCACAACGACAACGGAGCTGCTGCCCAGGGGCTGCACTATAGTCACTGCCCGTGTTCCTTAATTCATCATCCTGAAGGTTAGCTCTGAGCTCAACACGCGGTCATCTCTGTGCTAAAAATGTTTCAGGAGAGGGGAGGGGGTGAAACCGTAGTTCGTTGTGTGCCTTGGTGCATATATTTATTAGAGAGACAGAGACAGAGAGACAGAGAGAGTGTGAGTGTGCGGTGGTCGTGGAGGCGGGGTGGGTGGGTGGGTGGTTTGTTCGTTATTAGATTTGTTTAACGCCGAGGTTTTCCAGGAGAGGTGTTAGCCGGGACCGTGGTCCCAAGAAGGGAGGGTTATTGCTAACGCTATACTGTGAATGATATTTGCAGTAATATCGGCAGCCATGAGGGACATTTTGACGTTTCAGTCACTGTGACTGTGAGGAGGCAAAATCGCGAGACAGTATCCATACACCATCACTTTTGAAGGGCAAAACCCAAACACATAAAAGGTTAAAAAGAACGCTAATTTAATGTGACAATACAAAACGTGCGAATTTTTAGGGTAAGCCCCTTTGTCAAGCGACAAAACAACAGTTAAACGGTGAAGAAATCAAAATATACGTATCCGGTTTCTGTTGTGGTGTATTCCGAACGTTCCTTTGAAACTTTTATGTGTTTGGATCTCGTTTCAGAAGCCTGGCAGTCATCCTTGTTTCAGATTTCTTTTTGAAGAGTTTCAGAGTTCTTTTTGAAGAGCAAGGAGAGCCGAAGCGGGAAACGAAACCGACGTTGTCCGCTGACCTGCCTCATGCCTTAACTACGCTAGGCCAAACCGGCCGGCAGCAAGACGAGTAATGATATGTTTCACCAAATTTAGGTATGATGCTGATGCTGATGCTGTAAGGCTAAATGTCTTCAGATGCTGATTTAGGTATTCCACAGGTAGTCCCTAAGTTGCAGTCTGGAAAACCTACCGATCTCAGTGTGCTGTTTAGTGAATGTGAATGGGGGGGGGATTAAGGAGATACTATAAATAGACATGCAATAATGGGTTCAACTGCAGCGCATTACCTTTCCCTTTGTTCCTTTTGTACGCAACTTCAGTTGGTCAACATACACACACACACACACACACACACACACACACACACACACACACACACACACACACATGAGGTATGACTCAATCAGCCTTTTCCAACGTCAAGTCAACATGTTACCCAACTTGTGATTGATTCCGAGCCATTGCTGAATTAACAACACTAATCAACTGGTCAACATTTTACCGAACTCCTGGTTATTCCCCTCTAGCTAAACAACACTAGTCAATAATACTCAGCCTGTTACTCAACTTGATGAAGAACACGGTTACTTTTGTCGTTAAGTTTACTTAAAACTATAAGTCTTTGTATTTCTGAGATTTAAAAAAAAATCGCTATTCTTTTTTCGAAAGTGAAGCTAAGAATTTCAAATGATACCTGGCAATATACATGCTGGTGAGCTACGATCAAAGACAGGTGCATTTTCGAGTCCACGTTACTTTCGGTTCAGTTCGTTTAAGTAAAGTTTACTTATGTTCATGTAAATATGGAAACAAACTAAATCATTGCATGAGCATTAAACAAGCAAAGCTTATCACTTCTGGCAGCCACCCACGTGCTGTCATTGCCATACTGCATATAACACAGGTGAATCCAATCACCCATACACGGAAAGAAAGTTATAAAACGATCCGGAAACACTCGTTCGAGTCTCAAAGTTGAAACAATGAAAGCCAGCACCAAGACTAGACAGGACGGCATACAAGCTCTGTCTGTCCGTCCGTCCGTCCGTTTCTCTCTCTTTCTCTCTCCCCATTGTTATGGATTTTGTCTAAAGCAATAAAGAAGCAAAGCCTCAAATCTCTCTCTCTCTCTCTCTCTCTCTCTCTCTCTCTCTCTCTCTCTCTCTCTCTCTCTCTCTCTCTCTCTCTCTCTCTCTCTCTCTCTCTCTCTCTCTCTCTCTCCAGATTTGCATTTGTCTTACTTTGCTTCATTTTAACTCTGTTTGTAGGTTGATAAGTTTTAGACATTAACGGTTTCTGTAATTCGTATTTCATTTTGCCACAATTATTTGTATTCTACTTTGCTGCGCTGAGAGTTTGTGTTTGTTATTAGGGGGCAGATTTGTAAAACAACAATAGCAACAAAACAACCGACATGTGTTTACATTTGTATCCTTGTGTAAAAAAAAAGTATATTCCTCATCGTTCTCCTCCTCATCAGTCATCTCTCTCTCTCTGTGGAACTCCCTGCCTCCAAACATAAGATCCTGTATTTCTCTTCCTTGTTTCAAACGTAATCTGCATAAATATCCGTCTAACAACACGTCAAATCTGGACGGATTCGTTTGAATCACATGTTTGCCTAAAAATGTGAGTGGTGTATAAATGTATGTCCATGAAAGAAATTTGATTCCGATGTTTCTGCATATTTGTAGGAAATCTGTGAAACTGCATTAATCAGTTGCTTATTCGTCCTTATAATAACTGTTCGTAGTATTGTCGTGTTTATTTGTGTTTGTAGTATGGCAAGGACTGGCTTTTAGATAGGTCCAGATGGACCTAACGCTACTATCCTTGAGTATTAAAGTTTTCGAGTTGGAGTTCTCTCTACGTCTGTTACAACTGGGCAGCCAGTATTGCCTTTGCATCACCTTTGACCGGTCAGACATGACGCGACGCATTTTTGCGGACCGGTCAGTGTTGACCAGCAATCGCCTGAGGACTGAAAATTTAAAGCACTGTCCGCCCCGAGGGACCCATTTATTTCTGGGACACTTTCTTCCTATCGTGCTATCGTACAGCGGTTTCGAAGACCACCATCGGCTTTTTACGTCCGTGTGAAAGTCGTGAAACTCTTGCTCGTCACCGGGCCGTGAGAACCGGCGTTAATTTGAAAGTCAGCGGCACGCGGTAATGAGGGAAACTGGCTGTGTTTTTGTTTTTGTCCCCCCCCAGCTCCCTTCACCCCCCCAGCTCCCTTCACCCCCCCCCCCCAGCTCCCCTTCCCCCAACCTCCCACCCACTGTGTATAATCATGGACAGTTCTATGAGCCGGTTAGGCCAGTGGTAAGGCGTTAGGCTGATAAGCAGAAATATATCGGTTCGATTCCGCTTCGGTTCGCCTCTCTCTTCAACAGTTGTGGTTGTGGTCACAATTTCGAAAACATTAAAATGGCTCTCATCGCTGCCCATCTTAATGCAGGAGTCAGGATAAAGATATATGACCTGCCTACTGCTTTGACACTGACAGGTGGTATATATCTAAGTAAGAATGACTTACCAACTGCTCTTACACAGACGGGTACGGTAATATATATATATATATATATATATATATATATATATATATATATATATAAGTAACGGAATGATTTAACTAGTTCTATGACACTGACAGGCATGGTGTGTGTGTGTGTGTGTGTGTGTGTGTGTGTGTGTGTGTGTGTGTGTGTGTGTGTGTGTGTGTGTGTGTGTGTGTGTGTGTGTGTGCGTGCGTGTGTAAACGTGACTTACCTACTACTGCCCTGACACTGACGGGTATGGTACATATAAACGTGAGTTATCTACTGCCTTGACACTGACAACCATGGTACGTAGGGACGACCTAGCTACTGTCCTGGCACTGACGGGCATGGTGTATATATATATATATGTATAAGAGAGAGAGACTTACTACTACTGCCCTGACACTATATATATGTAAGAGTGACTTACCTTCTACTGCCCTGTCACTGACGGGCAGGATACATATATATATGCCCTGGCACTATATATACATGCAAGAGTGACTTACCTGCTACCGCCCTGACACTGACGGGCATGGCATATAATGTGCAAGAGTGACTTACCTACTACTGCCCTGACACAACGGTGATGGTAGATATATACATAATTATATGAGTAAGAGTGACTTACCTACTACTGCCCTGACACAACAGTGATGGTAGATATATACATAATTATATGAGTAAGAGTGACTTACCTACTACTGCCCTGACACTGACGACAGCCGGCTGTGCTGAAGTCCCATCACGACAGAGCGGCAGTGACTACGAAGTGCAATGACAGTACACAGCTATCATGGCCCGGGCCGTTTGCCACTTCACACAGTGCAGTATTACAGCCGGTCCCCAGACTATACCGTGCTGACAGCATGCAGACCCCAAAGCGGCACTGCACAGTCTGCACTTCTCACTGCCAGCCAAACACACAACTACACTGCACCGTCGTCAGTCGCGAGACCGAAGTCCACCGAAGCTCGATCCACCGATTCTTCCCACCACAGGTAAAATCCGAACTGAGTGAGACTGACACTTCTCTGCTCCTGAACGTATCCAGCGTGCGCGTCGGGGGGTGGGGGAATGCGCACAGAATTTAACGTCACACAAACATCGGGCCCAAAGTGAGACTTTTAAAGAGGGCCAGCTCCATGCCCCAGTACCGACAGAAGCTCGGAGTAAGGCAGTAAAGCCTCAAGGTGTAAGAGATCCGGAAGGGAACAGAAAGGCTGGGCTGGGTTTTGGGGTGTATAGTGAAGAAGCCGGTGATAGCGAGTGGCGGTTGGACAATGCAAAGGGGCACTCGTGACACAGCCAGGGCCTAGCCAGCTCCTTTCTGTGGCGCCGCTGGAACAGGCCCATGACACGAGCTAGCGGCACACTCCGCCGCCGCTACGGCTGCTACATGGCACACCCGACCCGCCGGCCAACTTCGATCCACCGAAATTTGCCCTCTCTTGGTTTAAACAAAATGTATTTGTACAGGCACAGAGAGAGAGAGAGAGAGAGAGAGAGAGAGAGAGAGAGAGAGAGAGAGAGAGAGAGAGAGACAGAGAAGAGAGACAGAGAGACAGAGACAGAGACAGAGAGAGACAGAGAGAGACAGAGACAGAGAGACAGAGAGACAGAGAGAGAGAGACAGAGACAGAGACAGAGAGAGACAGAGACAGAGAGAGACAGACAGACAGACAGACAGACAGACAGAGAGAGCGACAGAGAGACAGACAGGCGGACAAACAGACACAAACAGAGACGGAGACAGACAGACAGACAGAGACGGAGACAGACAGACAGAAACAGATACAGAGAGACAGAGACAGACAGAGAGAGAGAGAGAATTCGAATCAGACTCGAAACTGGGTCTCAATGCTTAACAAACCGAGCGCCTAATTACCACCACCCAGGCCACACAGCCAAGGTGTATACTCGTGTCACCCCTATGTACAGGCCAGCAGACAGACAGAGGGCTGTTTGATAGGACTGACATATCTATCACCACCACCCCTCCCCCCTCACCCCTGTAACCTCACCAACTTGCCCCCCCCCCCCCCCCCCCCCTTTCCCTTTCCCGACTCTGCCAACTGTCCCCTGGCCAAGTGTACACACAAGCCACTGTGATGTAGCATCACAGGCAGAGTGCTGATCCCGCTGTAGTATATAATATTCCTCGGACTCTCAGCTAGACAGGTACGTCCCAGCTTACGTCTGTCAGCCCCTGGCCTATGACGAGTCGGCACTGGCCACAGGCTGCTGCTTGTCGCATATATGTATAAGGGGTGGGGGGTGGGGGGAGTCAGACAGACAGACAGACAGGCACAGAGAGAGAGGGAGAGAGACAGACAGAGACACAGAGAGAGGCAGAGAGAGAGACAGAGACATAGAAAGACAGAAAGACAGAGACAGAGAGACAAACAAAGAGAGAGACAGACAGACAAACAGAGACAGACAGACAGACACACAGACAGAGACAGAGACAGACAGACAGACAGAGACAGACAGGGACAGAGACAGAGACAGACAGGCAGGCAGGCAGAGGCTGAGACAGAGACAGGCAGATAGAGACAGCGACGGGGGGGGGGGGGGGGGGGGCGCAGAGACACAGACACAGACAGGAAAACAAAGAGAGACAGAACTAGTCCTCCATTCCACAAACTCTGGCAGGATCATCCCATTTGATGAACTGAGCCGCAGAATTCGTCACTGGGCTGCACTCAGTCGAGACGCATTGACATTCCGGCTTTACGAAACGCTGCCTATTCACAAACTCCCCAAGCATTTCACTGCATGCCCTTTTCGTGCGTCATATAATGTGCCTGCATGGCGATTACACCAAAGGGCGAATTTCATGAAATCGGCACGACAAATAAATTCACACACACGCACAAGCACACGCACGCGCACACACACACACACACACACACACACACACACAACACACACACACACACACACACACACACACACACACACACACTGACAACTCCAACTCGCCCACGGGCCCAAGCAATGGCATATTTACGGTGCTGGGTCAGTTTCAAAGGAGAAGAAGCGAAAGGTAAAAGTGGTCAGGTCGGAAATTATGCGGTGAGTCCAGTAAGTCCTGTTTGTGGAAAGCGATTAAGGCACCGCCTGACTTGGGGCTGCATATGCACTCCTCAGTGCAAGTGTGTACCATCTGAACTCATCAAGTGAACTCTCCCTCTTCAAGTGTGTACCATCTGAACTCATCAAGTGAACTCTCCCTCTTCAAGTGGTAAGATATGTCAGGATTAAAACTTTTAACTGCCAATAATCTTGCTTTTAATTTTTGTTAATTTTTTTAATTTTTAATTCTGGTGCACTTTTCTTCCAAGAACTATGTCGGGTAAAAGGTCAAGCTGTCCAAAATGGCTGCTTTAGCTAACTTTGTTTCTCGTAAGCTGCACCCTGCAAGCAGCAAGTAGCACAGATGGAAGTGTCTTTGCCACTGACGTCATAATTATGACGTACTGCGGGCAGAGAATAAGGGTTAATGTGCTCCTTAGGGTCTGGAGAGACGCCGATCGTCTAATCGCTCAGACATACGAGTCAATATTTAAAAATGGATTAGCAGAGGGCGTTTCCACTATTGTGCACTTTGGTGGTGTGCAGCCAAGTGAAACCACAGTGTCTAGTAGAAATTCTGATGTTCGAGAAACGACAGCCATTACCATCACGCGAGGAAGAAAGGAAAATCTCAGCTCTTCACTGGTTCCTATCCCACAACGGTTTTGAGGACAATCCGCGTATTGGAATTTCTTCCCCGTCGTGTACAAATTACGGCAGTTATAGTTCGTTCTTGGATTTGTACGTCCAATCAACCGCAGAGGGTCACCTCAGGACGAACCACACATTCGTTTACTCCATAACAGGTCGAGCTGAAGAGCTGGCTAACAGTTACCTTGAACACACAACACCGACAGTCAACAGCAAATACACAATTTCCTGGCACTTAAAATTATAAGATCTAACACATAAAAGGTTCAAATGAATGCTATTTGTTGTGACAAAACACAGCATGCGAATTTTCGGGGTAGTCCCTTTTTTCAAGCTACAAAACAACACCGGCATGAGATGTAAGACTCTTATCAGCTTTTTTCGCTGAGCTTTCTCGGAAGCAAAATGTGTATCAGCCATTTGTTTCTGGGCGTTCGCTGAATTAATTGTATCTTATCAATGCTTTTTTCGGGGAGGGTGGGGGTCTTCTTTCTGCATCCGTGTCAAGACAGAGCCGATCTTTCGTTATCTTGCTTTTACATTCCATAGTTATCTGGGTCGCATATCGCTTCTTTGTACAAAACAAGGCTTAAGTGCTACTTACGGTAACCATCAGTGCGGCCTTTACATACGACGAGTGTTGAAAAAAGAGGCTTTAAAGTAACAAATAGAAAAGAAGAAGAAGAAGTGGAAAAGATTGAAAAATAAGCCAGAGAACCTCGAAGATGAATGCGATATGACGAAAACAAGGAAAGAAGAGCCAGAGTCAGAGAGAAGGCATCTGGTGTCAACGCGGTCAAAACAACAACTTCAACCTCACCCCGTAAACAGTAATCATACTCCCCTTCTTGTTGCGCGCGTAAGTGCCCCTTAATGGATGAAAAGCCAGATTTTTAGTTTTAAAGTGTGTATATATGATGGTGGTGGTAGTGTGTGTATGTGTGTGTGTGTGTGTGTGTGTGTGTGTGTGTGTGTGTGTGTGTGTGTGTGTGTGTGAGGGGGGGGGGGGCACTGGTGTATAACACATCGCCCAAGTGCAATGCACCGCACGCCCAGCTTTAGGCTGGTATGGTATGCAGAACGCACCTCGGTTCGATTCTCTTCGGAGTTGTGGCCTGTGGACGTTGTCTGTTGTGACTTTGTCCCTCACAATGAATACAACATTAAAATGGCTCTCAATGCTGCCCATCGTAATACACTGACAGAATGAGCGAATTCTTAGGTTGTGGCGTCCTGTCCACCGTGTACAGTGACGGATATGATTACACAGCGCGTGCCGAATCCCTCTCCATCTGATGGTGATGAAATTCAAGCGGCCACACCGGCCGTTCAGTGCAACGAACACCACGTCCTGTCCACTTGTTCACCAAAGCATGGTCGAGAGATGACGCTGCTGCCACCGATGACTATCTATAGCTACTTAGCCTGACCTACATGGTCCTACCTAACTCTAAAGCGATTCGATGACTATCTTGGGCTATTCATATACCTACATGGTAGCTAGTTCTCTCTCTGGATATATATATATATCAGTATGTCCTCGAAGCCCTGCGGACAGAGGGTTGGCTGTCATAATACAAGATTATCGCTAACAGCACGCCATCTGCCCGTTGTACAGAGTTCAGGTGAACAGCGCAGTGAAGACCGAGGGTCGGTGTTCTGTGGGCTATCTAGGGGGGTCGGCGTTCTATGGGCTATCTAGGGGGGTCGGTGTTGTGTGGGCTATCTAGGGGGGTCGGTGTTCTGTGGGCTATCTAGGGGGTTGGTGATCTGTGGGCTATCTAGGGGGTTGGTGATCTGTGGGCTCTCTGGCTGTCGGTGTTCTGTAGGCTCTCCGGGGGGTCGGTGTTCTGTGGGCTCTCTGGGGGGGTCGGTGTTCTGTGGGCTATCTGGGGGGGTCGGTGTTCTGTGGGCTCTCTGGGGGGGTCGGTGTTCTGTGGGCTATCTGGGGAGGGGGGGGAGTGTCGGTGTTCTATGGGCTATTTTGGGTGGTCGGCGTTCTGTAGGCTATCTAGGGGGTCGGTGTTCTGTGGGCTATTTAGGGGGGTTGGTGTTCTGTGGGCTATTTAGAGGGGTTGGTGTTCTGTGGGCTATTTAGAGGGGTTGGTGTTCTGTGGACTATCTAGGGAGTCGATGTTCTGTGGGTTATTTAGGGGTGCTGAACACTTCATTGGTATTCAAATAACGGAAGGATCAAGCAGCACACAAGGAAGCTGGAACGCTCTAGCTTTATCCGACAAAACAACTCGACCTGCCAATTTTCGGCACTATGGCCATACACAATGTATGAATAATGTTCTGGTATCCATACAAAAATGTATGCCATACCCGAACATAATATTGTATTGCTCTGTCCCAGTAAAATGCATTCAGTCTGAAGCTTCCTTTTTCTTTCGATTCTTTTTCCAAAACGCGGGAAGTCGCCGCTTTGTTTTGGAGTTTTAATATTTTATTATCGTTTTGGTCTGAGCACATTTTGCGATGTCTTGACGAACGTGCTCTGTGCTGATTGTAATATATTGCTAGTTTGGGATGTGATCTGTTTGTGATGTTTGTTTGTTCAGTGTAACTAACAGTGAACCTCAAACTGAAACGAGCTTCGTAAACCTTTGAAGGAAAGCCGTTGTTAACATTTTTTTAAATTTTAAATTCTGGTAGTGAAATGTACACTTAGGTAGACTAGACGGCAGAGCGATGGACAGACAAGACAGACAGACAGACAGACGGACGGAGGGGGGGAAGACAGTCGGACAGACAGACAAATGGACGGACACAGTCGGACAAATAACAGATAGACGGACAAAACAGCGGGCACACAGACACTAGGCTCAGGCGCTCGGACTGGTGGACATAGAGCCACACAGACGGTGAATCACAAATTGGTTGGCTGTCTAAACCTGTTTAACGCCGAGCTGTTTCGGAAGAGGCAAGGTGGCGGGGACCGAGATCCCGGGAGGAAGAGGGAGACACTCAAATAAGCATATTGCTTTTGTGTTTCCTGTACTTATTTGTTGAGCTTATGATTACGATGAATGAATAAAATTTTGTTTAAACCAAGAGGGAGACTATGCTTAACATTACACCGTCACCACCAGAATGGTTCCTGCATTAAGACAGGCAGCGACGAGAGCCGTTTTAGTCATCACTAACTGTGAGGGACAAAGTCACAAGACAGTGTCTAAAAAGACCACAACTTCTGAGGAGAGAGGAGAGCCGAACGGAATCGAACCGAGGTCCTTCTGTTTGCTTGCCTAGCTAACGCCTTACCGCTAGGCCAAACTGGCTCACATGTGAATCACAAAGAATAAGGCGTGCCCGTTTAAGGAGAAGAGTTTACAGGCTTAAACGGACACGCCTTATGCTTAGCCTAAAATGGCTGGGGCGGGCTGTGTCCCGGTTGTAGCGGTTCCCCCCGCATACCTGTCTGTTGAGAAGGACACGTTACTTGTTAGCACGCATGGCTGGCAAGCCGGGCCGCTGGGCTAGCTACTTCGTTGTACGTATTTGTACCAAGGACATAGTATACTACCACACAACGCCCCGCTCTCATCTCATCTCACCAGTACGACATAGGACCGTTGTATAGGTGAGAGATAGAAAGCCACGCTTCGCTGTCGTGTCAAATGAGATGTATATGTATTGCACGTGTGACCCGCTGTGGGATTGTGCGGTTACTGTGCAGATTTTGAGATTAACGAGTCTGGCAGCTGCTCACAATATTTTTATTCAGTTTCGCTGTCACGACTGGGCTATGCAGAATGCTGGTTCAGTCTAATGTCTTCAACGTGTTTGTTGGAAGTTCGTGTGCGCTTAATGACCCGTCAGTTCTCCAGCAACTGCATTGAGAATTTCCATGTGCAAAATAAATATATATGTAGGTCATATAGGTCATGTGTGTACCTAATGATTATTTAATTTGAGAGTTTTTGTGTTTTTGTTTGGCAGAGAATGCATTATTCCAGGTAATTTTGGGTTTGCTAGGTATTAGTATTAGATCATTCCTTTAAAGTCTGCATATTGAGAAAAAGGGGGTGTATTTCTAAGAGTGTGTACGTGTGTGTGTGTGTGTGTGTGTGTGTGTGTGTGTGTGTGTGTGTGTGTGTGTGTGTGTGTGTGTGTGTGTGTGTGTGTGTTTGATGACTTTGAATTATTGAGAAAAGTTCAATTCAGTTCTTAGTAGTGCGTTAATGAAAATTAAGATCGAATGACAGCTTTAATTTCCTGCTGGGATGAACAAAGTATATTGTTATTGTTGTTATCGTTAGTTGGTATTGTGTGTGTGTGTGTGTGTGTGTGTGTGTGTGTGTGTGTGTGTGTGTGTGTGTGTGTGTGTGTGTGTGTGTGTGTGTGTGTGTAATAAAGAAACCAATCTGGACAAGAGATGTGCTGGCGGATTGTGTGTGTGATAGAACGTAACTGAAACTGCCGTCAGGAAATAGATCTCTGTTGACAGAGTTGAACTTTACAAGTTCCTGTAAGAAGGAGTGCAGTGACGGCGCAGCCGAAGTCACATACAGGGCCACCCATGTCACCTGTAGATCCCGCGTTGGGGAACCTGCGGATGAACAAATGAAGGTCCTCTCCGCAAAGAGCCCATTTATATAACTACCATCGTCTCTCTCGTAAAAACCCCGAAGAAGGTCAGGATACAGCTTGCATGCTTCACCAAGTTACTGTCAGGGGTATCCGCCTTTCTAATTTCTGCATTTCCAGTTCACTCAACTTCATTTTCCCCACGTTCTCTTAAACATAAAGCGACGCATGCGATAACAGTGAAGCAGATACTATCACTATCTGTCGTTCGATAAGACTTTACTGGTTGAGTGGGCTCAACTCCTTTCAATGGAAACAACATGCCATTTATCCATCTACACAAGTTTACGAGCCCTTAATAATAATACAGGTCAGTAAAACATACCGTATTGCACTAAAACCTCCACATTACACCCTTATCATGATCACTGAATTCTCTTTCCTATTTCACACGGGAAAAACATTAAATAAGCGGGTTTTGTAACGTTCAAACACTCGTCGTATGATCATTTGCACATAATGTCGTAATTATTTTGCTTCTGGATACGCACGACAACGGTTATGGAAACTGGTTTGCAACTCTTCGATACGAAATAATTTCAAATGGAGAATACGAGGCAGACGTTTTGAACACAGATACAGGCCTACCTGCTGTTTTGAGCTGGCACCCGGCAACTTTACTGCGACATCCAAAGTGTAAAACAGAAGTAGGCTATTTAAAGGTCCCTTGTTCCAATCGGATGTCCGTAATTGTCAAGCCTGTCCTCAACGCAGCCCTGTAACCTCAGAGCGACTTTCACGCCACGCCGAAATTCAATTCGCCACAGCTATATGAGATAAGCATTCCAAGTCGGATTCAGTCCCTGAATTTAATTAATTCCTTGAAGTCGGATAACCCTCACCACAGGCACGTGAAGCACCGGGGTGGATTATGTTAGATATTATGTTCTGTTAAGTGTGATAGGCAGAATGGATAAAGGAGTGCTTGTTTGTTTTTGAGGTACACATTATGCGCTATATGCGCGCTGTCGATTACAAGTCTTGACAGTGAGTGTAGCTTGCAGATCAAACAAATCGACTCGTTCCCAATATAATCC
>JABMCL010000698.1:717500-727500 GCA_018857735.1 Alviniconcha marisindica | reverse complement strand
TTCTCCCCCTTCCCCACCCTCTCTCTCTCTCTCTCTTCCCCCCCCCCCTCCTCCTCTTTCCTCCCGACAACCGCCCTGATATAACCGTACCGGTTGACTGGGCGTAAAACACTAATTTACTACTTCCTCCCGACAACAAATTTCATTTCGGAACTGTTTTGAAACTCACGACACACATTTTTTATTTTTTATTTTTACAGAGGACTATATATATCCACACCTTTTTCAAGTGACAGCTTGGCTAATATACAAATCGGTCGCCCCATACACGGTACTTGCCGTTTCTCATACATGAATTATGTTTGCTTTGTGCAGTGTTGGCAAGCACTGCAAATCACCATGGGCGTTTGCGACTGCGTTTGTCTGCGGTCACTATGCCGTTCCAAGGACTGTATTCGTTGGAGGGCTGAGGTACGTTACGTGCAGTTCGTTGGAGGGTTGAGGTACGTTACGTGCAGTTCGTTGGAGGGCTGAGGTACGTTACGTGCAGTTCGTTGGAGGGCTGAGATACGTTACGTGCAGTTCGTTGGAGGGCTGAGGTACGTTACGTGCAGTTCGTTGGAGGGCTGAGGTACGTTTCGTGCAGTTCGTTGGGGAGGGCAGGTCGTTATGCAGGTAGGGCAGAGTGTATATCCGAGAGAGGGGGGGAGAGAGAGAGAGAGGGGGGGAGGGGGTCAGGGAGGGGGGTGTAAAAAGAGCTATACAGAGAGAGAGAGAGAGAGAGAGAGAGAGAGAGAGAGAGAGAGAGAGAGAGAGAGAGAGAGAGAGCGGCGTAACCAAAACAAAAACAAAAATACAACAAGCATATAAAGTACTACGGCAAAACAACAACAACAACAAACCACAAAAAACAAACCGCAACAAACAAACAAATCATCAAATGAGCTATGAAGAAACATGCCATAACATTACTTGCACTGATTTAGACGACACACGAAAACACACGCACTGTAAGCACAGTCGACTGGGTAACCTTACTTTTGGCTCCGACGAAACATGATACGACGGCGGAAACTGAACTTCGATGACACGGTAAGAGAAAGAGACGTGCTCCACTATAAAGTTCACCCACTGCTGAACAAATTAAGTCATCGTCGCAGGAGAAGACACAGTAGTATCCAGATTGGGACCATTTGGAAGAGGTACGTACCACGATCACAAATGTAGACAAAAAACCGACTTGTATGCATGTGTGTGTCGTGGCTCCGCTGTGCACAGCATGAGACAAGTTCGGTTGCTAATCTTGCGGCACGTCATGCGTTGTTGCCGATATAGATAAAGGCTCACTGTCCTCTGATTGTGGCAGTGAAAGTGCTAACAACACCCGCGCGCTGCTCTTACCAGCAAAACTCAAAGTAAGCCTATACACTTTTTAAAATTAAGTCTTTGTTGAGGAGTGGCTTGTGGGGGAAGGGGCGGGTGGGAAGGGGAGTGGGGGTGGATGGGGGAGGGGGGCGTGTGGAAGGGTGGGGGGAGTGATGTATGAGCTCTTTGGAGGAGGGAAATCCACTTGCGGCGTCGCCCACAAAATTACCTAGGAACTTTGCTGATTTCTTCGATGAAGTGAATAACAGCGGATGTCAATGAGTCGTGGTATAAAACTGTGTGTATAGTCTGAGAATGTGCATTTTAACATGCAAGATGCACTGACGGCAAAACCTGACCTAAAAACAAAGAGAATTAACATACAGCATCGGACTGACGTCACCAGCGTATCAAGGAACACAACGACATGGATCCGAATCGCTTACGATGACCATCACCCGGCACGCAAATAGAATACATTCAACATAGACGAACTCCACCAAGGCGTCCCGACATCAGAATGATGAAAACATGTGTTCTAAAGTCTTCCAGCTCATGTTGGACAAATTCTGACGACAAGGAGCCTCCATCCAGTACAGCGCCATATCGCTTTTCATTCAGCGACAGTCACAATGCAGAGGGCCCGTGCCAATGGAAATCGGACAGAAGGACGTGAATACAGTGATAAATGGCCGAAGGGTCAAGGTATCCTATCGGGTTTCCTTAAAAGGTGTTCACCATCCTGCATTATAGACTGCGTGCCTCTCCATACGACAGCGTATCGCACTGATAACACGGGTGCAGACGTAACTTGCGTGGTGGTGGAAACTGTTCATTGCGATAAACGGCTTTTGATGTCGCCATCTTCGTGGCTTAATTCACTGGTAATCGAGGCCATCACCACAGTGCGGATCGAACCCTCCGAAGATGGGAGCCTTGATCTCTTCGAAAATCGAACAGCGCCTAAAACAGAAAATCGAACAGCGCCTAAAATGGCTGTCTTGTAGACGTTCGGAAGCGCGTCGCGTAACTGTTTTAACGGAAGCAGAAAGTTATCAGCAGCTGACTAATCTGTACTGTAAAAATGAAGCCGTGCGTGTTTTAATAGTAGACTCCCGCCCCCCGCACTAAAAAACTGAGACGACTTTCCTCCAACTGCATTTGTTTACAATACAGTACAGCACAGCAATACTTTATTACTCCTTAAAAACGGAATTAGGTTGTCAGCCTTTGACAAATACTTAATAAAAGAAGTAAATAGAAAGCAAGTACTTACACAGGTTTACTCGCTAACAGTTGACTCCTTCCATGGGATCATCTCAGACAGAGGTCGGGTCGTGATGGATGTCTGGTGGGTGGGGGGAGTGGGTGTGGGTGTGTGTGGTGGGGGGGGGGGGGGGGGGGGGAGTGGCTGGTCGATATCGGCTATGGGCAAGCAGACAGTTACTAAACTGAAAACAGTTCTTCTTCTGTCTGTCTTTACGTTTGACGCTACGTATACATTTCACCGACAAAGAAATTGGTAATTAAGTTGCCCTATGGTCAAATGCTTTATCCAAAGCAGTATCGGGAAGATCAATGCCAGTTATCCAGGGAAAAAAGCTGACTGCGCCTCATAGCCTAAGCATTCGGCGGAACTCGGCAAATAACGCAATTATCTAGAAGGAAAAGTAACTGCGCATCATACTGAGTGGATTCGGCAGGACTCGGCAGATAAAACACAATTATCTTTTAGAAGGAAAGTTATGTGTACGTCATACTGGTTGTGTGGAACGATTAGATAAGCAGTTAAAAATACGATTAAAAAAAAAAAAATTTAAGCAACATAGCATTTCTTCTAGTGTGCTTGCCTTACAGTGCAGATAATCGAAACTGAAGAACAAGGCGGTAGACTCATACAAGCGTGCTCTCATTCCGTCTTTGAGATCAAGAATAATTAGGTTATTAGATTAGATAATTACAATGTGTGTATGTATCTGTGCGCGCGCGCGCGTGTGTGTATATCTATATGTGTGTGCGTGTATGTATGTGTGTGTGTGTGTGTGTGTGTGTGTGTGTGTGTGTGTGTGTGTGTGTGTGTGTGTGTGTGCGTGTGTGCGTGCGTGTGTGCGTGCGTGCGTGTGTATGTGTGTGTGCGTGCGTGCGTGCGTGCGTGGGCGCGCGCGCGCACGTGTGTGCGTGTGTGCGTGTGTGTGTGTATGCATGCGTGTGTGTGTGTGTGTGTGCATGCGTGTGAGTGCGTGCGTGTGTGTTTGGCAAGTTTCCCAAAATACGTACTGTGCTGTGTTCGCTAGTTAGCACATGTCGGGGCAGTCAAGCGAGATTCAGTTGAAGGACACGGTCTCCTGACCTTCGGTATCCGCCTACACATCGTCACAGGACATCAATCACACTTGGCTTCTCTCTTGCGGCTTATGGTCCAAAGTCCCCACAATTAGTTTTGAGAATATCAGCCGTTTGGATCTGAACTTCCTTTAAATCGGTGTGAGGGCGTTTGGCCCAGCGGTAAGGCGTTAGGTTGATAAGCGGAAGGCCCTCGGTTCGATATCGCTTCGGCTCTCCTTTCTCTTCAAAAAGGTTGTGGTTTGTGGACACTGTCTTGTGACTTTGTCCATTACTTCCTACTGAAACATTAAATGGCTCTCATCGCTGCCCATCTTAATGCAGGAGTCATTCTGATGGTGGCAGTGTAGCAATAGGTATATAATCTCCCTCTCCCCCCACCTCCATACCCCCTTCCCCCCTTCTCCCCGTCCCTAATAAGCCGTACGGTTTCTGTGGACGTTAAGCACCATGTTTACTTACTTACTTACTAGAACTTGAACTACTGAAATATCTGTCACAGACAAGCTACGATTGAAACTGCGGCAAAACAATAATGGGTAGATAGACAGATAACCATGTTTTAAACGCCCAGTCATCCATGGCGCTTACATCAGTGCAAATAACACGTAGCAGTCTTCCCGTCTCTAATAAACAGGGGTTTCTGAGGACGTAAGCAACATGAACTTAGTAAGGTCAAAATCCAAACAACAACAACAACAAAAGAACCAACTTTCGCAGTTGCTGTTTTATTTTTTGCTAGGGGAAAATGTGTTCCGTCGGCTTGATGAAATATGACTGACAGTTGGTGAATATAACACAGGTGTTCAGGGATGGAGACTTCTGGGCTCCATATGCGTGATGAGCAAATACAGTTAAAGGCGCATCGTCCCGAATCCTGAGTTGCTAAAGAGTCCGTAAGTCCGGTTTTCCAGCCACTTGCGCGAATCGTCTCAGAAATCGCTATTGGCTCGTGTTTATCTTTAGATTTTTCTGTCTTTAGAAAACTTGTTTTACCAGCAATGCAATGCACGTGATGTCAAAAACTCGAAACTGGTTGGACACTGCGAGACAAGAGTTCAGGTTCAAAGTTGGTTGCAATTTAAGCAGATGTCAGTGAGCCAATGACCCCTTCCCATTCGAGATCTTCCTGTCTCCTCTTCGCCCTCTGTGTTCAATGGGCATGTTATGTGGCTTGTTGCGTTAATCCAACTTTTTATGAATAATTTATGGTCTTAATAGTATGTGGGACGGCGATGGTCCGTACAAATGTTCGTTTTCTCCTCAGTAGTAGGTAGCTTTTATCGGTAACGGCAGCGACACTTTCTTTCTTTCATGGTGCTTTACGCCCACAGAAACCGTGTGGCTTATCAGGGACGGTGAAAGAATGGGACAGGGAACAAGAGCCCAGGCCCACCTCCCTGTTCACACAGCTCCTGAGCTCATACTCAGCAGCAGATGATGATGAAGTAGAGCTTCATATCCTCGGATGTCGGTTGACATATTAGGGACAAACTGTGACCAATGCCGAAGCACGGTTCAGTGTTGCTTTACGTCCACAGAAGCCGTAAGGCTCATTAGGACGGAAAGCCCAGGACGGCCACCTCGACTTTCACACAGCTCCTGAACTCTGAGGCAACAGCAGAGCCAATCAACATTTTTATACGGCGTTCGGGCTGCTTAAACGTAGAATAATTAGTCAATAACTGTAAACTCGATTAGGCCGGTTGGATAGCTCTATTCACGCTTCACACATGTTGATTCTTTCAATGTCGTCGTCGTTTAGAAGATAAACGCGATTAATGGGGCTATTTGCTCTTCATACATTGGCCCTGAAGCCACAAGCTTGGACTGCCGTCTGAGTTGTTACTGGAACCTTTATTTCACTAACAGTCGCCCCAGTACCTTTCAGTCTAAAGATCAGGCCGCTTTGAACACAACTGGCCAAAAGCCAAAGGCTATTGAGACTGGGCATCGCGTGTGAAGTTGAGACTGAAATTAATCGTGAATCCAGTGAGGATCAAAATACACACACGGCTAAAAAGAACGCTAACCTTAATAGGACACTGTACAAAACGGTGGTAAATCTCGGAGTAGACCCCATTTTTCAAGCCACAAAATAATGGAGTTGTAAAAGAACGGTTGTTTGAGAAGCAAATGATAGTTGTATTTTTTTTTTAAACGAACAACAGAACAACAAAAACAAAAACAACACCAACAAACAAGCTCTGCGTTTGAATGACGTCTCGTCAGTCACGATTTGCGGAGCTCATGAGACTGCAATGAGCAAGCGGGAAAAAAAGACGTCTCAAGACGTCTTGATAAAAAATAAACACGATGCCTCCCGGTTCTTATCAGTGGCTGGTGAGGTCAGAGAGAGAGAGAGAGAGAACTTTGTTTTATGAAGGTGGTGGATTAGACACAGGGTCCTTTGGGGAGAAAGGGAGGGAGCAAGAGACAGAGAGATGACGGTGTGTGTGTGTGTGTGTGTGTGTGTGTGTGTGTGTGTGTGTGTGTGTGTGTGTGTGTGTGTGTGTGTGTGTGTGTGTGTGGGTGTGTGTGTGTGTGTGTGTGTGTGTGTGTGTGTGTGTGTGTGGGTGTGTGTGTGTGTTTAGGGGGGGGGGGGTGATTAGAGACAGAGACAGACAGATCGGCAACTGGAAATAGATACAATGATTTTATGTCTGTGTCTGTTTGCCTGCATGTCGTCCGGTTTCCTTGATACCACGCAATCAACAGATAATCGGTCTTGCCGACGGCCGGCCTGTGACACGTACAGTTCGGTCATGCTTGCGTGTTCGCCTGAGAGACATTGTATTATTCAATGCCCGTGATTCGCCGTCCTGTCTGCTTGCCTGCCGGACCTGCCTGCCTGCTGCCTGCAACGCAGCTCAGTGCCTGCGTGTCTGCCTGCCTGGCTGTTGCCATGTCAGTTTCTCCGTCTGTCTGTCTGTCTGTCTGTCTGTCTGTCTGTCTGTCTGTCTGTCTGTCTGTCTGTCTGTCTGCATATTTGCCATCCAGTCTGTCTGTCTATGTGTCCCTCTGTCCGGAATTTGTCTGTGTGCATATTTGCCAGTCAGTCTGCCAGTCTGTCTGTCTCTCCGTCCCTCCGTCCGGCATCAGTCAATCAGTCAGTCTATCCGTCTGTCTGTCTGTCTGTGTATCCGTGAGCTAGTCTGTCAGTCCGTCGTTATCCAGTCAGTCTGTCTGTCGGTGTCTGTCGACCTTCAGTTCAATCCAATTTAATCTAAAAACACTTCACTCGTCTGGGGAGAAAGGGAGGGAGCGAGAGACAGAGAGATGACGGTGTGTGTGTGTGTGTGTGTGTGTGTGTGTGTGTGTGTGTGTGTGTGTGTGTGTGTGGGGGGGGGGGGGGGTGATTAGAGACAGAGACAGTCAGATCGGCAACTGGAAATAGATACAATGATTTTATGTCATTGCATCACCTTGTCCGTGGATTTACCATCACACGTGGCAACACGTGTCGTTTCTAATTAGAGCGTAAGAGGATGAAGATGTACACAATCCGATGACCGTTAACGCAACGATCGACAGCCTCGCTAACTTTAGCTACAGGCTTGTTACACTTGCATGACATCACGTCACACCTTACAAGCTGCGGACAGAATGTCAAGTTGTGACCTTTAGCACAACGTGGCAAACCAAACGCACACACTCGACACCTCGGAAATGCCTCTCTATCTCTCTTGGTCAGTCTCTCTCTCATTCTCGGGAGCACTAGGTCTTCCTCTGCACATCCCATCTGTCTCCTCCTCCTCCTCCTCATCTCTCTTTCCTAACTCTCTTCTCCCCCCCCCCCCCCTCTCTCTCTCTCTTGGTGAATCTTTCTCACTCTCAGGACATCTAGATCTCTGTTTCTCAGTCTCTCTTCTCCTCCTCCTCTCTCTTTCCTGTCTCTCCCCCTCTCAGTCTCCCCCCCCCCCCATATACAGGTTATTCACCGAAGTGGTGTACTTACAGCGCTGTTTGATTGCTACATGGCTGATGACACATGAAACTGCTGCCGTCTCGACGCGTTCTGTGGACGTAACTTAATGCGTTCTGTGTCACGTAACTTAATGCAAAACCACATACGTAGGGCGCCATGCGTGTTTAGCTGTAACTGCATGACCTGCCACTTGCACTTTTGGCAGAATGACCAGGATCTTTTACATGCTGCTGAGGTAATAAGGGGGTGAAACGGATACCGAAATAAGTCAGCACACAAAGTTGACAACCGAGAAGAAAAAATGTACCCTGCTGCACCTGCCGGGACTCGAACCCGAGACCTTTCGATCACTGGCGAGTCCGGTGCTCTAACCGCCGAGCTATCCCCGCTCCCCAGCTTCTTTTTTCTTTTTTTTCTTTTCTTCTTTTTTTCTTTTCTTTCTTTTTTGGTTTAAACACAGTTTATTTGCATTCATGAAGATATGAACAATCAAAATCATTGTATGAGCATTAAACAAGCTAGGCTTATAGTAAATGCTCACAAACATAATTTACTAAAGTCATTTTGCAACAACGCGTATGTATGTTTATATTAAACAACATGAAAACAACAAAAATCAATCAAACATCAAGAGAGAGAGAGAGAGAGAGAGAAAGAGAATACTCTTATGCCACTAACTGTTTAGTTGAGTTTGTCATTCCATGGCAAAACGACCGTCTTCTTCTTCGTCTTGCTTGCATGGTCATGTCTGTTGTCTATCGTGAAAGGGAATTTTGCTGAAAATGTGCACGGTATTGTTTAGTCCTGTCTGATTAAAAAGCATTCATTAATTTCATACTTTTGTAATTTTCTCTGTGCATCGGTTTTGTTGTTGATGTTGTTGTTGTTTTGTTGTTGTTTTTCTTTACTTGCTTTTCGAAACTATGAAGTCTCAGTGTCCACGCTTTCCCTCAACGCCTCTAAGATGTACAGCTGCTGCACTTGCACGAAACAAGAATATTATGCATGCAGTTTCTGCTCTCCTGTGCTGCACGCAGGCCAGGGTATGCTAGCTTTCATCTGACGGTGCCATTAGGATGCACAGCTGCGTGTGCATAAAACAGAAGGCTTGTCGCCTATTTTGTGTCATACGAACGTAAATAATTTATGGTTGTTTCATTTTCCCTCCCCTTTTTTCCTCCTAGTGATTAACCAGATGTATTAGGTCTTTAGCTAGATGTAAAATCGGCTTTAATTCAAACAGCAAGCTTGTAGAGTCTTTTTGTGTCCTGCTCAAGGTATATTTTTTCACCCTGACAAAGCCTTAAAAGAAACTCGAGAAACGCTCTCTCTCGCGCGCGTGCGTGTGTGCGTGCGTGCGAGTGTGCGTGCGTGCGTGCGTACGTGCGTGCGTGCGTGTCGAGTGAGTGAGTGTGCGTGTGTGTGAGTGAATGTGTATGTGCGTATGCGTGTGTGTTCGTGAGTGCATGCGTGCGTGTCGAATGAGTGAGTGTGCGTGCGTGCGTGTGAGTGAGTGAGTGAGTGAGTGAGTGAGTGAGTGAGTGAGTGTGTGTGTGTGTGTGTGCGTGTGCGTGTATGTGTGTGTGTGAGTGCGTGTGTGTGTGTATGCGAGCGTGCGTGCGCTCGCGCGCGCGCGTGTGTTGTTGTTTATCATGTCTGTGCTTGTGAATCTTTGTTGCCTAAATACATATGTGAGTAAAAGACTGTGTTAACGCTAGGAGCCATCACTGGGGATAGGTGCGCTAAGTGCCCATTATCCCTAAAGATGTACATACATTTGTCTGCCTTCAGACACCAAGCTTCAAGTCTGTTCTGTGGCCTACGTAGCATACTGTTTCCTTTTACTGTATTGCTGTACTATGTTGCATTGTACAGTTGATGCCTTGCTGTATTGAACTGCACGTTACTGATGCGCCTCAAGAGACACAGTTGTTTGCATGAGACAGCAGTCCTTATTGAATTCAGTAACGCTATTCATCCCACAAGGGACAATTCAATCAGACGGGCTCATTTGAATAAGAATGGACGAAAGTATAAACACACTGGTGAACAGGCACTATTCACACTAAACACATAGGTAACCAGGCACTATTCACACTAAACACACCATTAAACAGTCACTGCTTATACAGTTATGGCAGGCACAGCCGCCGCAAGAGCAGCGCTACCCATTCCTACCAGTATGTGCAGTATTTTTGTGTGTCCAAACAATGGTGTGGATGCCAGTGATTGGGATTTTTAACGTGCGCACAAATGTTGATGCTTGCGACTCCACACGGGGGCTGTACTGACACCGTAAGAGAGTCTGCACTGAAAATTAACCCTGAGAGAAAAATCCCTTGCCGCACCGGGGATTCGAACCAGCGTCAGTACTGCGCGGCCTGTCTTTCCAGACGGACGTTCTACCCACTGAGCTACCCCCGC
>JABMCL010000698.1:705000-712500 GCA_018857735.1 Alviniconcha marisindica | reverse complement strand
GTGGCACCAGTGTGACCAGTTTACTGATAACAAACAACAAATAAGCCAGTGTGACTACGTTACTAATAACAAATAACAAATAAGCCAGTGTGACCACTTTACTGATAGCAAATAATAAGTTAGCTAGTCTGACCACTTTATTGATAACAAATAACAAATAAGCCTGTGTGACCAGTTTACTGATTACAAATAACAAGTAAGCCAGTGTGACTAGTTTACTCATAGCAGATAACAAATAAGCCAATGTGACTACTTTACTGATAACAAATAACAAGTAAGTTAGTGTGACCAGTTTACTGATAGCAAATAACAAGTAAGCCAGTGTAACCAGTTTACTGATAGCAAATAACAAGGAAGCCCATGTGACCAGTTTACTGATAACACAGAACAAATAAGCCCATGTGAGCAGTTTACTGATAACAAAGAACAAGTAAGCCAGTGTGACCAGTTTACTGATAACAAAGAACAAGTAAGCCAGTGTGACCAATTTACTGATAGCAAACAACAAGGAAGCTAGGGTGACTAGTTTACTGATAGCAAATAACGAGGGAGCCAGTGTGACCGGTTTACTGACAGCAAATAACAAGGAAGCCAGTCTGACCAGTTTACTGATAACAAATAACAAGTAAGCCAGGGTAACCACTTTACTAATAGCAAATAACAAGTAATCCCGTATGACCAGTTTACTGATAACAAACAAAGAAACCAGTGTGACCAGTTTACTGATAGCAAATAATAAGGAAGCCAGTCTGACCAGTTTACTCAACAAGTAAGCCCGTGTGACGAGTTTACTGATAATAGATAACAAGTAAGCCAGTGTGTCCAGTTTACTAATAGCAGATAACAAGTAAGTTAGTGTGACCAGTTTACTGGTAGCAGATAACAAGTAAGCCCCGGTGACCCGCTTACCGAAAACAAATAACAAGTAAGCCAGTGTGACCAGTTTACTGATTACAAATAACAAGTACACCCGTGTGACCAGTTTACTGATAGCAGATAACAAGTAAGCCAGTGTGACCAATTTACTGGTAGCAGATAACAAGTAAACCCGGGTGACCAGTTTACTGATAACAAATAACAAATAAGTCAGTGTGACCAGCTTACTGATTACAAATTACAAGTGAGCTCGTGTGACCAGTTTACTGATTACAAAACAAAAACAAGAAACAAGTCAGCCAGTGTGACTGCTAGCAGGTAACAAATAGGCCAGTTGTTAAAGTGGAACGATGCAAGTGCACCGCATTCGTCGATTTTGCAAAAGATGTCTGTATATTATGGTGTAAATAATATATATAAAAATATGTCGAGATTTGCACTGACTGAACACAAAATACGACTTGTTCAACTAGCACGTTTTACTGTCGGTAAAGAAATGAAATATAATCAAACTGTGAATGAGCCCAATACTCCGGGCAGGCTCACTGGACACAAACCTTGTCTTGTCGCGTCTTTTCAACATATTCCATTGATGCCTTTGGTTCTAATGTTCCTTTGCTAGATGGCCAAAAGCAGCACAAGAAAAACTGGAAATCATAAATCCGTTTTTGACAACCAGCAACTTTTCTTTTGTATATGACTTTGTGGCGTTGACATTCCTTGAAGTCGTAGTCATATATACACCTATCTATCAAATCCGAATCTTGGACGTGTAACCGTACACACAGCAGATAACCGCAAAACTTAAAGTTACGGATAAAACAAGAACAAAACTGAATCAGAATTTAACGGAGAAACTTCTCTCACCTGAAACACGTGTTCCAAAAGCCATATAAATTAGTTATTCGTAATCATTTTAAAATGCTTACAATAAAAGAAATGATATGAAAAAAGACTGAACTTAGGTGGAAAAAAACTCAAGCATCCTTATGAGCTTGTGAAAACTAAATCTAACCAACTTTCTGAAGAAATAATCTCTGCAGGCAGGTAATATCAAAACTGCCGATGCCCGACACATCCACGCGATCTGCCGACGTTACGAAAAACGGACACAGATCGACAAGCGATTATTGCAGTCAACAATGTGACCATTTGCATTATGCAGCGCTGCTTGAACAGTTAACAAGGCTCTCTGCCTGTGGCTGGGAAACAAACGCAGACCCGCTTTGTGAATCGGCGTAGAGCCGATCAGTGCACGACACGCTCTGGTGGTCTAGGACACTGCGTTCAGTTCGGTGATGCGACGCTTATTGTAGTCTTGTTCGGTTCCCAATCAGCA
Organism: Alviniconcha marisindica; assembly: GCA_018857735.1. Classification (NCBI taxonomy): domain Eukaryota; kingdom Metazoa; phylum Mollusca; class Gastropoda; family Provannidae; genus Alviniconcha; species Alviniconcha marisindica. Next base: position 710,285 of record JABMCL010000698.1, on the reverse strand, counting down.
GGGGACGAGGGGATAAATCACGGCCTTTCTGTCACACCTGTGGTCACGAGGCACTGGCTACATGACTGCCGTGACAAATGGTGTCTGCGTGACCGTGAGTAGGTGTGCCATCAGGGATTATGACCGACTGAGTCAGGACTTTTTCATACACTCACTCTTCGCGGGTCACATTGATCTTCCACTTGTGTTTTAGCGCTGGGAATATTCCAAGGCGATAATTACCTCTAAACGAGTTCTCGGTCTTGGTGCTGTATACGTTAGCCTACATTATGCAGCCTCGAGTCAGTCACGGGACACATTGAGTTGGCTGGACTGAATTGTGTCATAGAACAGCAAAGCGTTGTTCATTAATTTGCCTCTGGAATCTCAGACGGTGTCTCACCTACACGTTCACTTCGGTTTTACTAGATTTCAGTCCTCGGCGGAGAAATTCAGTGACACTGTCAAGGCCTGTCACACGAGGAACCAGAGCACCGGCTCCCCGAAGTTTCAGTGTGTCCCGGTTTGAAGTGTGACTAAATTCCCAGTTAGCGTGTGCAATGCACAGCAGAAGACTGAACGGCACAAATTAAAACTGCAACACTAGCTGACACCACAGCTAGAACTACACTGGCAGGGTCACAGATTACCGCTCTGTGAGTGCCCTTTTCGTTCTCAGGCCAAAGCGCTTGGTGATAAGCCACTGAACAATCACGGCACTGCAGCATGCCTGGGTGGCACCGAGGAACTGCTGGCCTGCTTCTTGGAGGTGTCCTTACTGAGTCAACTCAAGGCTAGGGTTGGGAATTTTCACGCTTGTCTTACTAACTGTGGCCTATGTTTATCAAACAGAAACAGCCAGCGCACATGTGTGCTTTTCCACTTCTGCCAAGTATGTGCGCACACTAGAGACTAAAGCTGCTCCAATGAAAATACGCGCATTTTCATGTTGTTTTATGTACTGGCTGATTTCTGTTTATCGTTCATTCATCGCTCTGCTGTCACATTAATTTCCGTTTTACGTATTGTTTTCCTTTCACGCGGATGCAGGTTCATTTTCTATATTCCTGCTAATTTTCTTACAGAATAGCTGACCTACACACACGTGCCACATGTCCGTAATCGAGTAAGAAGTTCACGAACTGAATAAACCTCCCAACCTGACAAACATTTGATTACATGATAAACGTATGCTATGTGACCGCTTTCAAGTAACAAAATTCCTTCCCAGCTTTGCATAGTTACAATGGATTTTACTTTCTCTGGGTAACGACTGAGTCTACGAGCCGAAACAGCTGTCTCCTTGTGTCTGCCTGTGGCGGCGACGACCCACTCACAACTTATCTGTAATGCAAAGTTGCTGAACGCTGACACTTAAATCATATACAATAACTGTTGACGCCAGTAGCTCATGGCTGCGAGTCCAAGCCCTTATACACACATCAACCCGATATCCTTTCCATTGTCACTCCGATTCTTTCCCGTCCATCAGTTTCTAAGCTCTGTGACTGCAAGAGTGAGACTGAGAAGAACGTTTCTATCTGTCATAGGCTACGAGTGACAGACAGGTCTGATGACGCACCCACATAAATCAAAGGCGTGATGCACATTTAAATACTGTCCCTAATATGTCAGCCCGACATCTGAGGACATTAAAACCCGCATCATCAACACATTTAAATAAACGAACCGAACTGCAAAAATGTCAAAAGTATATTCATTCGAACAGCCTGATGCGACAGGATGAATCATACGAACATGGGCGCAAAGCAGTTTCAATACAGTTTGGTGATACAAATGCAAAAGACGGTTCTGTCAGTCGCACTACTCAGTTGCCGCGAAAGTAGAGCTGAATAATAATAATTTCCCCCATCCCCTCAACACACACACACACACACACACACACACACACACACACACACACACACACACACACACACACACACACACACACACACACACACACACACACACACACACACACACACACACATTTCCGACCCATCGGCTATCCCCAGCCATCTCAAAGGCCATCATCGACAGCGAATAACGTTGGTCTGTTCAGTTCTCTGTGTTCCCTGTATACTCCAGTGGTCGATTTTAATCTCAATGGCCCTAGACGTTGTCTTAATGCGCAGACTGCATGTCCACGCCAAGAGCAGAGATTGAAACCCGGAAAAGAGCTCCACTTCTCTCACGGGTGGGATTGATCATAACGATTTCAGTTGTTATTAACTTGTTTTTAGCGAAACTGTAATTTAAAAACAACATCGAAAAATGTACATGTCTTACGCTGAATTATCTTCTTTTTTCTTTTTTTAACTTGACTTTACATGTTACATTGATGGTATGTTTCAAATCAAATTTCCTTTTACAGGACAATAAAGTATTATCGTATCTTATCTTAGGTCTGCTTCTCTCACGGATGAAACTCACGACAAAGATTTCAGTTGGATTCTCACGGATGAAACTGATGATACCGATTTCAGCTGGGTGGAAAGTTGGGTGGAGGCTGATAGGTCTGCTTCTCTCACGGATGGGACTGATGATAACGATTTCATCGCGTTGAGGGAGGAGAGGAGGATGTGTGTGTGTGTGTGTGGTGGTGGGGGGGGGGGGGGGGGGGGGGGGGGGGGAGGGAGGTAGTTGGGCGGTGGCTGTTGTCTCTTCCGTCACGGATGGGACTACGATGATTTCCACGCGGACACTACATGCAGAGGAGCAGGACACGCCCTTGCGTGCGACATAACAGTCGAGACAGGAAAGCATGCATCACAGGGCCCCGTGACGTTAATCAGCTCTTCTGTACTGATGTGCAATGCCGCTGTCAGCAGACCGTGTAAGCGTGTCAGAAAACACGCATTCCGGACACATTATAATTGTCTCCAGTTTTGGGGTCGTTAAAAATTCACTTTTTCGATATCATTGTTGTGTAATGCCGACCGACGGTGAGCCGTGTGTGTGTGTGTGTGTGTGTGTGTGTGTGTGTGTGTGTGTGTGTGTGTGTGGGTGTGGTGGTGTGTGTGTGTGTGTGTGTGTGTGTGTGTGTGTGTGTGTGTGTGTGTGGTGTGTGTGTGTGTGTGTGTGTGTGTGTGTGTGTGTGTGTGTGTGTGTGTGTGTGTGTGTGTGTGTGTGTGTGTGTGTGTGTGTGTGTGTGTGTGTGTGTGTGTGTGTGTGTGTGTGTGTTGTGTGTGTGTGTGTGTTGTGGTGGTGTGTTGTGTGTGTGTGTGTTGTGGGGGGTGTGTGGGGTGTGTGTGTGTGTGTTGTGTGGTGTGTGTGTGTGTGTGTGTGGGGTGTGTGTGTGTGTCATGTGTGTACGCGCTACATTTTAAACTCCTTTGCAGAAAATAGAGGTCGCCTTACCTTACCTACAACTAGCCCCAGGGGCAGAGGCGGTACTCAACGCTACCACTGCGAAGTATGTCTGTGTTAACCAACAGTAGTGTAATATAAGTATGGGAAAATTCTGTTCATTTTGCCAAGACAGCCACGATGCCTCCCTCAACATGTGCTCTTCTCGAGTCAAGCCTCCAAATGCTCAGGGATTTTGTTAATTTGCACGGCGACTGAGACACAATAACAGACGCGACACCATACGGCTTTTGTTCCTCACTCATTCGAGGAACTAGACACTCAGGCCGGATTGCCCCACCACTGAGACACCCCATAAAGCACTGAAACCCATTTTGTGTGTAAAGAGGTTATGTTCAAGACTGGCAAAGTACTGGCTTCTGACTAAAAAGGCTTACTGTATGGTTCTCGTAGGCCAAAATTAATCCCTGACGGGCCAGTTTAACAGGCTGTCTGCGCAAAGCGATTTATTATATCCTGGCATTTCCGCATATCTGACACAGGAGAATCTTGGCTGACAGGCCGTTGTGCTTGCCAGCGCCCGTTCGCCGCAATAATTTACCGGGACACTGTTGTGATGGTTGCTATACCTCACATTATCACACAAATCGGTCAGCCGAATAGCATTGATCCACATTCCACAGGCATTGAAACTAGAAAGTGTTCCTCGCACATATATGTCTATGCACCACCACACAAACGTTGCATTGTTTACGGCACTGTTCGACAACTTACGTTGTTCACAATAGCAGTCACCATCTATATCACCAGATCGATGTCCATGTCTTCACCTCCAGTCCGTAGCCTACCGGTGTGTGGGCTGATCGGATCCGGCGGTTGGACCATTCAGTGCCGTATGGCCCACACATTCCTCAGCGCAACTTACTTCTCTTGACACTGAGTGGAAGTCTGCTGGTGGTACGTCTTTTCTTCCTGTCAAAGCAGCCGACAGAAAGATATGACCCCAGCGCAGGATTTGACGTCCTCAGCGTTCACAGCACAGCTTGAATCCCAGCCGAGTGAAAAACCTGTGACCATTCGACTCTGCTGTTTAATCGACCTCCAACCCCGTGTTTCCTTCTGCCTACCACAACACACCGGTAGAGTCTGAAGGCCAGGCTTAGACGATGCGGAAAGGGGAGGCGGGGCGGGGGCTGGGGGGGGGGGGGGGGGTGACAGTTCAACGAGCTTTTACAAACGCTAAAAGGGCAGCGAAACAAGGGAAGGGGGGGGGGGGGAGGGGGGGAGGGGGCGAGTGGCGGTGGGAGGGGAGTGGAGTGCAACTGTGAGTGTGGGAAGTGTGGGTGGAAAGAAAACGAACTAGTAATAGAAATGTTCTGCCCGAACACACCGCGACCGAAAGTCCTGTAGAGCCACATCCAGTCGTCTGTGCTGCCGATCATTGCTCGTTCATGCACGTCTGAGCGTGTCAACGGTGTGAATGTAGCTCTGTGGCGACAATAATCCGAGAAATCCCTGGGATTTGTTTTGTCTGCCTACTTATGGCCAAGTTTTGCTGTTCACAGCCGCCGCGGCGACCCATTGAATGCCGATCAACAAGGCTGTAGAAATACTATTCTACTCTGACGGCCTCTCCTCAGTGTGGGAAGAAAAAACTACAACTTGCACACCAACCAAACAATAACAAACAAATTCAGAAACAAAGCTGACGGCTAGCGTTCTGAAACAAGATCAAAACACACAAAAGGTCAAAAGAAAGTTGATTTTCATAAGACAATGAACGGCCTTTTCATGACAATGAACGACCTTTTCACAAGACAATGCAAAGCATGCGCAAATTTTAAAGCGAAGTTTCGTTCTTTAAATGCACACATTTTGAAATGCAAAAGCTTGTCCATGAACTTCAAGTTAAGTCGATCAAACTTCGTCCAGATCCTCGTTTGTCAGTGTACAGTTATTTGTCTCAGTTTGTTGCTTCACAGAGGTGTTTTCAC
>JABMCL010000698.1:670000-702500 GCA_018857735.1 Alviniconcha marisindica | reverse complement strand
TTACTCAAGGATTAAGATTTTAGGCAGTTGCCTATTTTTACAATCTGTCCTTGCTAATCTACATCTACTACATTTTTACAATCTGTCCTTGCTAATCTACATCTACACATAAAACAATAGTAATAGTAAATAGAGAGAGACAGACAGACAAACAGACAGAGAGACAGAGAGAGACAGAGACACAGAGACAGAGACACAGACAGACAGACAGACAGAGATAGAGACAGAGATAGAGACACAGAGACAGGCAGACAGAGACAGAGAGACAGAGTTGCAATTGCCCGACTGTCTTGGGACATGAGTCCAACAGACTATAATTATGGACAGACCACCCACCAGCAGCCACCCCGGACAAAAATAATGTTCGTCTTCACCCAAATAATTTACCATCTTGTTGAGAACTGTGTGCCGTGTGCATATCAGTGCACGTGAATGGGTCCGGTAGTTAATAGTAACAGCAGCTGTGGTGCTGACAAAGGGACGACGTCTGAGTTGCAGTGATAATGCCGATGCTGAGAAGGGGGCGGGAAGAGGGTGGAGGTGAACAGGAGGAGAAAGAGGAGGAGGAGGATGTGTCAGTGGTGAACAAAGCGGGAGAGTCAGGCAACGGTACGTGTCTGTAGTTTGGGAGTTATGAAAAGGTTTAAAGATCGATGGTTACATAGCTGAAAAGCAAACAGACAACAACAACAACAAAACACAAACAACAGCAACAACAGCAAAACTTTCAAAATTCTAATGTTTCCAGGTCAGGGTCCTCAGGTCCCTAATTCTCTCCCTTCCCCCATGTGCATCAAGTTATCGTTCGTGGCAAATCCAAAGCAATAGATTTCATGCAAAACAAAGACTGAGAGGGTTAGAATTGTTTTTAAATCTTTGTTTTGTTTTGTTTTGTTTTGTTTTGTTTTGTTTATGGTACCTACCCATTTTGTCCTCGAGGTGATTTCGGGGGCGGTGACCGAGGACTTACTGGCGGTGGTTTCAGTTTGTGTGAGCGAGGAGTAACAGGGGGTCCCGGGGTAGTATCCATAGTGATCAGTGTTTTCAAACTCAAGAAACAAGAACGCTTTCCAAATCCACGGGAACGACGAAACGACCCGCCTCGTAAACAAGCCACATTTTAAAGTTCACACATCCCAGCTTCCAAAGAGCGTATAATGGGCAACAGTAGAAGCTTCACTGCGTACCACCAGAAGGTGACCTCGCACTATAAACACACTGACTCTTTACTTTCAAAGCCATGCATTTGAATAATTTCACCCTGTCCGCTCCATAACGCTAGCACACACTGAGGTCAAACGAATTTCTGAGCAACTGAGTTATACAAAATCATATGCATATTCTGGCTACTTAAGCTCAGCGTAGCCCAGGCGGTCAAGCCCTGGGGTTTAAAGCGGCACAGGTACTTGACAACAGTTCGCCGCTGTTTATAACATCTCGGGCGCTACACTTTATTATTGCGAGTTGCCGGAACCGAGTGCTGGACGTGCGATCAGAGATATCAAGGGTCTGTGGTTTAGCCGTCACGGTATGATCGCATTATCCTACTTTTGACGGTAGATTAGAGACAGCCGAAAGGAATGTTCATTGCACTCTTTATCCCTCTTCGTGAAGAAAGTGAAACCTTTCTGCTGCATGCCCGGTGGACGGGACGTTAGAATCCAAGAACTTTAGAACTCTACTAAGTTGTTGTTGACGTTGTTGCTGTTGTTGTTGTTTCTCTTCTCCCGTTGTTGCTGTTTCTCTTCAAGTCGAATGCTTAATTTGCTATCGATCCGGGTTCGAAACTAAACTCGTGCTGCTTTTATTTCTTTGTTGATTTATAATAATAGTTCACCTTTTTCGATCAGGCCTACATGGCAATGATCATCGACTCTGTTCAGGTAACTGCCGAGGTTAAGACTTCAGGAGTGGTCAAGGACTGATCGATTCTGTTAGTTGTTAAAGCCTGCCGTCATGCGCGAAGGTCATGTTATAATTATCAGGGCGACACATAAATGTTGCATTATAACGGCTGTTTTTGCAGCTGGAGAAGTCAAATCAATCAATTAGTTAAGCCCTATCAGTTCACCACATACTACTTGAGTGTTCCATTACCACAGAGATGGTGGTTTTAACCATAAATGGGTATGACTTTAATGCTTGTAACAATGTAAGAGATATTTTGTATGATATTCATGTTATAACTTCTATTGTTAAATTGATTGTTCATATTCCTGTGGGTAAGTTAGTATGACCTACTAATATATAGATGAGGGTGGAGGGAGAGGGAGGAGGGGTCTGCTATCACCATGTTGTGAACAGACATAAAATAAAACACTGATTGATTGAAAAGGCTTCTTCTTTTTTTTGCAGCGGGCGAAGTATGCCAGGCTACATTTTGAGCCACACCATACAGGCAGTACAGACAGAATCTGTTATAGCTCGATATGGGTCGTGTCCCTGGATGGACATGGGATCGTCATCTTCCTGTCCGTGACAAACTTCATCCATATTAATCCTAACTGTAAATTTGTGCTTCAGTTATACTCAACCCAAAGGTTTGAATTAGAGTACATTAATTGTACTGAAACCGCTGTGGATGAATTAACTTGGTCTGAGAGGTTTCTGAGCAAATCAGAGAAAAATTTATAGTTTAGAAACCTTTCAAGTGAAATCTTTTGCTTTAAAGAGACAGACTTTTTTGTTTGTTTGTTTGTTTGCTGTAACTTGTTGACATATTTTGTTATCTTGATAATTGCCAAAGATCAGTTTAATATCACTTAAATAAAAAAGATTTGAAATAAAAAGGAAGAAGATGAAAAGACAACTAAAAGATGTGTTGGGGAACCTTCCATTCCCGCTGTAGCGTGAACATCACGGGGTTCCGTGAGCATTGATGTCCCGGTCCGTCTTAACTGTACTGGCTGCCACACGATACAGCCGTCTTAACTGCACTGGCTGCCACACGATACAGCCGTCTTAACTGCACTGGCTGCCACACGATACAGCCGTCTTAACTGCACTGGCTGCCACACGATACAGCCGTCTTAACTGTACTGGCTGCCACACGATACAGCCGTCTTAAGTGCACTGGCTGCCACACGATACAGCCGTCTTAACTGTACTGGCTGCCACACGATACAGCCGTCTTAACTGTACTGGCTGCCACACGATACAGCCGAAACTGACGGGTTACCCACGAGATGGATTCCAAATCTCGCCTCTAAGTTCATTTCATTGGACTCATGTGAGCGCACGGTCCCGACTGATAACGCTGGCTCTTGTAGTTTCTTGACGGGATCTTCTAAAAGACGTCGTGGCCCTGATGAATCAGTATTAGGTACTTCATTTCCGCTTGGGACAACTTGAGTCTTTTTTCGCCGCCATTTGCAAAGTGGCTGCCCGCCAAACGGCGGGACCTCATTGGCTGGCGGAGATGCGGTTCATTCGTTCGGAACTTGATATTTCACGCTGTGTTTGGAACGGACAGACTGAAACCGATGCCCGGAGCCGTTTCAACAGACACACGGTCCATTTGAGATCAGGTTCGAATGGTCCTCAACCATACGGCCGAAAAGGCTAGTGTATCAGCGCCTTAATCTTCTTACATGGTGAAATAATATGTCTGCATCCAGATCCTGCCTGTGCCTCAGCTCCGCGAGACAGACCGGAGACAGGGAATCGATGACTATGGCACGTAAAGCACGAAAGCTCGGCGACAAGTGCCCATCAGAGTAGGAAGCAAGCCGCTTATTCACTTCGCCCCACCCACGAAAGCCAGTGAAAGCAAGGTGCACGAACGATTAGGTTTGATTGATGGTCTTGTAAAGGCTTTCGGTCAACTTTCGATCACGACCATGACTGCATGATGTACGATCAGTCGCTATGGGAAACGGCATAACGTGATGCCATTATTATTACTCTGTCGGAGCTCGGACGAAAGAGAACGAACGCTGTAACATCACCATTCATGAATAAAGCAAGTTTGAAACCTAGCGTATACATTGCACGATTAGTCTCTCGGCGGTGACACGGAGTTAGGTCGTCCAGCGATGACAGAACAGAGTACGTAGTCATATACATTCTGCATTATGGACCCTTTCTCGTCTTTTTTCTGCCACTCTGTTGATGCAGTCTTTTTCCTCCCTCTTCCCCCTATAATTATCTCCTCCTCCTTTTTCTTCATCGTCTTTGTCTTCTTTTTCTTCTCCGCTCTGATGAGGTCTATGCGGCCGCTAAAACCCGTTTATCCACTTAGAGTTTATAGGCTTATGTTGGTCTGTCTGTTTGTCTTTCTTCTTCTTCTCTTCTGTTTCTTCTTCTACTGACTAACCGGCTACCGCAATAAATACTGATTACTTGGGGGTCGGGACTGTGCACTCACACACACACACACACACACACACACACACACACACACACACACACACACACACACACACACACACACACCACACACGCACCACGCACGCACGCACGCACGCACGCACGCACGCACGCACGCACGCCGCACGCACGCACGCACGCACGCACGCACGCACGCACGCACCACACACACACCACACCACACCACACACACACACACACACACACATCACACACACACACACACACACACACACACACACACACACACCCCACGCACGCACGCACGCACGCACGCACGCACGCACGCACGCACGACGACACGCACGCACGCACCACGCACGCACGCACGCACGACACACACACACACACACACACACACACACACACACACACACACACACACACACCGGGCATGGTGGAACGGAAACGTCAAACTTTTACTACAATTAGTGTTCAGTACAACCGGATCCATACCCTGAGTTGACAATTTGTTTCCAGCGAGATCCGGCCTTGTTGCTATCACTGATGTTACTGTCATTTTTTTAAATCTGTTATTGAGATATATATCCGTATTCATGTACACATTTGAAGCCTGTTATTGCGATATGTATCCGTATTCATGTACAAATGTACAAACTCTCCCCGCTGTAATGTTAGCGACGTGGAATAGACCACGCAGCAGACAGCTTTGGTTTGGAACAGTCACATGATCAATGTTGTGATCACGTGACGTGTTGGAGCTGTCATGGCGGCGCCCAGCTGTGTGTCATGCTCTTGTGAAACTCGTTCGTTTTAAAACTCCGTTCTCTTTACAAACGGTACAGAAATGGCCCATCATCAGCCAGAAGTTGATGATCCCTTTGATGACGAAGCAGAGGATGATGTGATGTTGCAGAGAGAATGGAACAGGGCTGAGAATGATATAAGAAAGGTGAGTCAGTGGGGAGAGCAGGAGTACTCGCTGTCAAAAGCCAGTTAAGCACGATCGACCGTGGGTGATCGTAATGTGCTAGGCTTTGCGTCCGCCCTCAGATTTCTCTGGAGTCAAATTCTGTGCACAGATTCTACAAAAGTTATTCGGATGAGACTATAAATCGAGGTCTCCCTGTGCAAGCAAAACTATCACATACGCACGTTAAACTAAGATCTTGTACTTGTAGTTGTAGTCCATGTCAGAGTTCGATGGCTTTGCCGAAAGTTATGGAAACACCAAAATAACCCAGCGTGTGTACTATAAGTGTCAGAGTCTTCATGATGTTGAAGTTGGACAGTATAAAGTGTACGAAAGAAGAAAAGAAGAAGGTTGGAATAAATTCTTGTTTGGTTTGCGGTTGAAGAACTTGAATATTTTGCTAATTTTGATCTTCTTCTTTTTTCTTCTTCTTTTTCTTCTTCTTCTTCTTCTCCTTCTTCTCCTTCTTCTGCTTCATATTTTTTGTTTGTTTTCCTTCTTCTTTTGTTTTCCTTCTTCTTTTTTACCTAAAAAAGAAAACAAAAAGGAAAAGGCAGATATTGTTATTTGTATTATCTTTTGTTGTCACACAGTTGTGGAGATTTCAAATTGCCAGCATCCATTCCAAAGATTATGCATTCAAGTTTTACTGGTTGAGAAAATTAGGTGAAAAAGTCAGTAAACTTGCATTTTTGGTACAAATTCTACAATGGTGATTGGTAGGCCCAGATTGGCTGTGCTTTGCTTGAAATCAGAACACCCTTGTGGTTGCAATGCAGATGAGGTAAGGGTGTGAGAATGCTAGTTTGCTACCCTAATTTATCAACAGCTGCAGTATTTGTCTTTGTTTTATGGTTCCACATTTGTCATGACTCTAGGACTAGGAGTTAGAGCTTAGATTCACCCCTATCTTGCAATTGAAAATAGTATTTTGACCATCTTCAGTTTGTTAAAAAATGTTTTGTTGTTGTTGCTTTTGGGGGTAGTTTTGGAAGTTAGTGTGTAAGGGCTCCCCTTCTCTGCATGAGCATACAGTTATTTAAACATGGATGAGAGCATCAAATTTGGAATCAGAGAGATTATGCACAGGTAAACACAAAGATTGTGCACAGGTAAACACAAAGGCTGCTACAAGCAGGGGGTGCTGTTCGTGTTACTCTCACATAAATCTCAGCTTTCTCCAGAGATTTCTGCACGTCAGTTCAGCACTGCTTTGCTGCTACAGCATTGTGGTGGTCATTGCTTTTTAAAATTGTATGTCTTGTCACAATGTCAGCGCTATTGCTAAATCAGTAAATGTTGAAACTAATGAAATTGAAAATTCACTGAACCCACTATGATTTTGTTTTTCCTAAGCTTAATTGTTGGAGAATGACCTGATCACCTCAGTGCAAACACAGCAGTTGATTGTTTGGCTCTCCTTCTCATAGCCATGCTCTCCTACAAAAACTGTCAAAGTAAAACCTTGTGAACTACAACTCTTATTTTTTAACTGTAGGCCTTTTGGGTTAAGGCTTGCTGCTCCTGGTTGAGTTAACCACATCAGCTGATTCTTCAGAGTGCTCCTGCTTTCAGTTGAACTGCATACAGATTAGCCATGCCTTTAGTGCCATTCTGATAAGCACACACACAATGTTGACATTCTCTGATTCAGTGATTCACTTACAGTTACAGCTTGTGTGATTGGATAAAGTGAAACTGAAACGTGACAGCCAATTAACAATAACACCAAGAAGGCATTTGACTAACTGATTCAGAATGACATTGTAACTGATTCAGAATGACACTGCACCTGACCTATCTATTTGTTCTGGACACTGCAGCTTGAACAATGTTTTGCACTGCATCATAAACATTGGATTGTTTGTCTCAGTGAAAAATTGGTGGTTGTTGTCACCCACTAGTCAGATTTTTAAGGGGTATTTTCGTTCCTTACTACAGATTTTAAAGTGTAAATTTCACATACAGACTAACAGTAACACTGTAACAAAGTGTAAGTGTAATAGTGTGAAAATCTGAAGGGTATGTTTGAGGTCCTAGTCTAGGTTAATGTGTGAATATAAATGAGATTTTTTGGGGAGCTATGTGTTTATTGCATCCAAGTTGCTGTACCTGTCATCTACTGCATCAAAAATAGATTATATAGATTGGCCCTGTGTACACTAAAAAAAAAGACAAAAAAGGTTTAAATAATATTAATAATAATAATGTCTAATATTATAATTTATATATATATTTATAATGCCATGTAAACTTACTGTCATACTAAACAAAGGGTAGAAGTAGTCTTGACTGCACAGTGGCCACATTGCTTACAGTGTATGCAGTGCCTCCCCTTTTCCTGTTCCTGTTCTGTAAAGTGACCACAATGGTCATTTTTATTATTTTGTCACTGTGGGGGTTCTGCATGGCAATTTTGTTGAAAGCCAAAAAGCTGGTGTTTCTTCAGCAGGCCCTTGGCACAAAGGTGTCAAGAACGCTGGCTGCTGTTGCCCTTGGGGGTAGCTCGTTGCATTCTGGCTTTACAGTTCTGGAGAGGAAGGAAAACTACTGTGTAATAACTAATATTATAATAATATGGCATTGTGGATGCTGGACTTGCTGGTTTGGGTTGTAGCCTTGATGTTGACAATCTGGGACTGGGAGTGGTTGTAGTTCACTGACAAATTGCCAAATACTTCACTGAGGCAGATTTGTCTTCCACAGCATGGTAAACTCCCATCTTTCTGTCCTTAACCTCTATTGCCAGTATTGGAGGGTGGGCCAGTTCAGCCAACTCATTATGCGCTGACGCTATGTGTAAGTGTTATGGTACTGGTAGCAATTAAGGACAAAGTGTGCAGCCCTTCTCTGTTATGGATTCAGTCTTGCTGATGTACTTTGGTGTAAGACTAAGGCCAAGAGTAAGACTAAGACTAAGAAGTTACGAAAAGTCTGTTCTTGCATTCTGACAGAAGTTTTTAATAGCTGAGAATCAATACTAGTACTAATTACTTGACATCTGATGCAATAATCAAGGCTAGTATTGTATTTGTAATCTACTTAATGCTGAATGATGACAGTTTAGCATTTTTGGTGCTTAAAGGCCTCATACAAGTCACAGACATGACATATAATTAGTGTTAAAGAAACAAAGCACAGTGAATCAGTCAATCACACCCAGAATGTGGACCTGCCATGCTGTGTGCACACCTATGAATATACTACAAGTTTTACTGTCAACTGTGCAATTTTAATTTCATTTTCAGATCTGATTTGTTCATGCTGTGTTAAGACCTAGGCTGAAGTTCTGGAAGTGCTTGCAGTGAGGATTCGAACCATGGGTATTGTGGTTTGCGTGTTTACAGACTGGTTACCGGCTGGGTGTGAGTGCAGGACAGGAGGAGACGCTGCAAGAGGGGTTTGACGCGGGCTACAGAGAGGCAGCCCAGGTGGCATTTGCAGTGGGTCGTCTCCAGGGGCAGATTAGGTGGGTAACATAACTGTCAGGTGTCATTGATGATTTAAAACTGATTAACAATGAAATATGTATCCATGGTTCTGTTTATTAACTGATTAACAATGTCAATGAAATATGTATGCATGGTTCTGTTTATTAACTGATTAACAATGTCAGTGAAATATGTATTCATGGTTCTGTTTATTAACTGATTAACAATGAAATAAGTATCCATGGGTCCATTTAGAACCAAGAAAGTTCAGACTCTGCTGGGCATAGTTTGGATGTGACATTAGTGACAGAAAAATTTGAAAACTGTCAGTTACTTTGATGGACAGATGCAGGTGGGTAACCCCCTGCCCCCTCCCCTAAAAAACAAACAAAAAACAACAACAACAAAAACCACAGGAAAAAAAAAATGAAACAAACAAAAAACCCTGAAGTTTAGATTGTCAGTCTCATAATAGTACAGCACTCACGTTTTTAAAGTGTAACTACGGGTTGCTGAGAAACTTCCAAAAGTGAGTTTTACATTTTTGAACTTGACCCCTCATTTACTAACTTGTGTGAAATATAATATGTATGTGAATTTTTTTTAAATGCAGATCTTTTTAAAAATAAGAGTTTAATTCTTTGGGAACCCAGGTCAATTTAGAAATTTAGAAATGCAGCTGTCTTTGGAACTGCAGGTCAGTTTATATTTAGAAATTAGAGTTTGATTCTTTAGTTGGACATAAAGTTGATGAACAGTTCTGCTTGGCCTTTTTTTTTTTTTCGTTCTCAGTTTTCTCATACCATCGCTTAAATTATAAATTTATTCTGACTAGTAAGTATTCATGATTATTCCACAGACCCTGGTCATTGGCATAAATTTCATTATCACATGTGTAGGATCACAGTAAAGGAAAAATGGGAGTGGGGATAGCTCAGTGGTTAGAGCAACAGACTCAAATTGAAAGGTCACGGGTTCACCTCCCAGCAGGAGTGGTGGGAGAATTTTCTTTTCCAGGGTCAACTTTCTGTGCTTGCTCTCATTTTGGTGTCGGTTCCAACCCCATGTTACTTAATACACAGTAGCACTAGTCAATCTGCCCAAAGTGCAACTGGCAGGTTACACCTAAACACACATGCACCCTACCTATGTGGCTTGGAATGAAGTAACACTGTAAACTGGTGCCTGGTTGTATGGTGTACACAGAATGTGCACCGAGATGGCAGCAGTTTTATGCAGCACCAACCATGTAACAACCAAATAGTGCTGTAACTAATTTAAGTACACCACTTTGGTGGATTTTCAAAAAAATGTTTGTAAAAAGCTTCAATCACTCATTCAGAACTGCATATATATGACAAGACCGCACTGTCAGTCTGCTCGAGAGTGGAGAATAGCACTATATATTAAAAGCAATCAACAACATATGTCCCATTTTTTTGCATGAAAGTGTTGATCTGTAGAACTAGAAGGTAATTTTACTTTTAACTTTAAATACTGCCAGAATTTGTGAAATCCTAGACTAATTTAGACAAGTGGATCAGTGTAATGACTGTTGTTGTGGTTGTAAATTTAAGTGTGATTTAATTTCAATATTAATTCAGCAGTTATTAGTGTTGTAATTACTTAGGTGTCGAGACATAGTAGATCACATCCAATGAAGCCTAACTCCATCTCTAACCCTGGGAACAAAGAATTACAAGGAAATCTGAGCAGAAAATACCTTATCACCAAGCTGTGTATGTCATGGTGCTATTTTCCAAGTTACTCAGTGCACACTTTTTTTCTCTCCATCCCATCTAAACCAGTCAACACACTGAGATCACTTCTGCTAACTGGTGTGAATGTGTGTGTGTGTGTGCATTGTGAGTGTGTGCACATGTGTGTGTGTGTTATATGTGTGTGTGCGTGTATGTGTGTGTGTGTGTGCATGTGTGCATGTGTGTGTGTTACGTGTGTATGTGGTGTGGTGTGAGTGAGAGAGACACCTCTTAGGCATTTAGCACCCTTGCACTTTAGATTCAGTTCTAGAATGCAATCACTTTGTGTTGAAACATTGTGTGTGGCAGGACATTGCTGACGTTGAATCACGCCAGCCAGTTGTTGGTCCAGTCTTGGGGTGGTTGTTGACTCAGGGAGGGACTAAGCCCCCCCTCTAAAGACTCTGCCTGTCCGGACCGCCTGCTGAGCTGTGGGGGGATGTAGGTGATCAGGATGCCAGGAAGAACACTATTATACTCTTAACCCTGTGCCCCACACTGGAGGTCTGGGAAGTGAGTGGGAGGCCTGTTTGTACAGTCCACGGGGCCCTGGGTTCAAAACCAAACCAGTGCTTAGCAGCGGAAGAGGGAGGATGGGGGCCCGGTTCATCTGAGTGTCAAGCCTGTTTTAAAAGTGCATGGAATTATGAAACTGAAACTGATGTCGGAAAGCTGAATAGTGAAACTGAAAGACTTGCTAAAATGATTGATTAAGAAAACAAAGTGAAACTGACTGGTGTTGTGGAAAGCAAAGAACACAAAATTGACATACTGGGTTTGCAACATTTATTCAAACACAAAAAGCATGTGTGCAAGAGGTTAATTCAAAAGTAGATTGAATACTTCTTTTTGCAACCTAATAATTACGTGAAGTGCGTGTGTGTAGGTGTGTATTTGTGCGTGTGCAAGCATGCAGGCATGTATTTGTGTGCATGCAGGTGTGTGTTTGTGTGCATGTAGGTGTACTCTGTGTGTGCATGTGGAATAAACCCGAAGTATGCACTACATTGGCATATTAACATACTGGTTCATTCCGTACTATGCCAGTGCCACACACACATGCAAAAATGCATCCTCAAACCATTTGCGGACAGTGAACCAACGGGGCTAAAAGTGGATATTGCTGTGTATGTGTGCATGCAGGCATACAGGTCTGTATTTGTGTGTATGCAGGGGTGTATTTGTGTGCATGCAGGCATGTATCTGTATGCACGCAGGTGTGTAATTGTGTGCATGCTTTTAAAGTTAACTTTGAGGCAGTAAACATAACATGTAAACAACAGTTTGGCCCTCCCCCATCCCCATCCTGCCTGCACTCAGGATTGATATTATGTAAAATCAGCACCCTTGCACAGTCATCAGTGGCACTTGTACAATTGACGCATTAATGAATGAAACCAAATTGTCTATCCTAATTAAAATAAACAGCATGTCATTCAATAACAGCAGCATGTCATTCACATTGTGAGTCAATAATAATGAACACACATCTGATAAAACACTCATGTGCTTACACATGCCTGTGTGTGTGTGTGTGTGTGTGTATGTGTGTTTGAAGCATCCCATGCTCCCACCTGGTGCAGTAGATGGGCACTCTAGAAAGCCTCTTTGTTGTTGTTATTACACCATAGTGGTATCAGCTGAATGCTTGGTAGGATCGACTGTTATGATAGTGTGCTTTATTGGAAGGCTAGGCACTCTAAATTCTCATGATGATTATTATTATATTGGAAGGCTAGGCACTCTAAATTCTCATTATTATTATTGTGAGCAAGTGCTCTTTGTACGTTTTAACGGCAATCCTGCCCCAGTTATCAGATTTGTGCAATTTCATTACTGTACTGTTAGTAACCCGGAAACCAGGAGCAGATGATGCTTTTGTTTTGAAGCGCTGCATGTTGCGTAATGCCACATGGCCTTCACACAGCCGACTGGCAATAGCCGCTGGTGCACGCCAGTTTCAAATCTGTTTACTCCCTTAATATTTTGACCACTTGTTTGTATACCTACTCTTTGTTCACCTAGTCCTTTTTATGCACTAAGCCATGTGTAATATAATTTGGCATCTTAGAATGTTTATCCAACGTTTATTTAGACGCAGGATCGAGCTTAATCAGTAGCCATGCCTTTCTAGGTCCATTCTTTTTATAGCCGTCGTCTGCATGGCGCGTTCTCTGTTTAGTACTAGTGAATAGTAGTGAATCATTGTTTTGACTCAATGAAAGTAATTCTGTATCGATCAATGCTTTGTCGTATAGTATTTTGCTTAGCTGACTTCATGTTTAGTGTTTATTTTGGGTTGAAATTAACTTATTAAGTATTGTGTACTGTGAAGCTAAGTTGTATTCATAGACTACTTGGTATCACTATCAGCGCTGCTGTGACTAAGATAACGCGCCCCAGGCGAAAGTTCGCACCGATTGTTTTAGTACTAGTCTTTGAGTGTGTCTTGCTTTTCACACAGAGCATTGTATTGTAATTGTTATGTACCATTTTAATCGTGGGAGCGTGCACTGTATTCTGATGTAAGTTTTTAGTAACATTAATATTTTGTACATTGTGTTAGTTGTGATTTAGTTGTACGAATCTGCTTATAGATAGGTGCAAGCCACGCTTCCCACTCTTGTAAATAAAATAAGTCATGTGTGTACATTTTGTTTATACAGTTTAAAAGGTTGTAATTGTAGCTTTCATTTGATGTTTTTCATGTTTTAATTAGTTTAGTTATTGTAGAGGAAACTGTATTTGTGCGGGCCCAGGAAACACAATTGTCAGCCATTTTGTGGTCCAGAGGGCCGATTTCATTGTAGCGATAGCGTGTGTTCCTTGCGGCCCGCGCCGTTCTCTTATCTATGCCTGCGAGTGAGGATTTTGTGTGTGCTGAGAAAATTGTCTGCTGCTGAGCAAATAAAACCTGATTGCTGCCGTACGCCTGCTGTAGTCTCCGTTTTACTGACTCCGCTGCCTGTGTCCTGTCTTTCTACCACTCCACGCCATTACATTGTTATTATTATTAAACTCCATCAGACTCCAGACCAGTCCGCATGAGTCAGCTCCTAGGGAGGTGAAACAGTGTCTTGGGGTCAGGCATTGTGAGTCCCACGACAGGCCAGATGTCTTGCACCTTGTTGAGGGATGCTGAAAGAAGGCCAGTGTTTGGCTGCAGAGGCTGGTGTTGGCAGGCTCAGCGGCGACTTAGGTGGCGGCAAGGCCCCCCCCCCCCCCCCCCCCCCCCCCCCCCCCCACTGTGCCTGTGCTGACTGCCGCCTTTGCCGGGCAGGTGTTGGCGGGGACGGGGACATAACTCAGTCTAGCTGTAGCATTGTGCCTTGGCTTGGTGGCAGTAAACAGTTTACCGTGCTAAAACTGCCACTGTAACTACTGTGTTGGTCTCTTCTCTTCACTCCTGCCTGATTTACTGGTTTGCAGTACTAAAACTGCCACTGTAACTGCTGTATTGGTCTGTTTACTCCTGCCTGATTTACTGGTTTGCAGTACTAAAACCGCCACTGTAACTGCTGTGTTGGTCTGCTCACTCCTGCCTGATTTACTGGTTTGCACTTCTAAAACCGCCACTGTAACTGCTGTGTTGGTCTGCTCACTCCTGCCTGATTTACTGGTTTGCAGTACTAAAACCGCCACTGTAACTGCTGTGTTGGTCTGCTCACTCCTGCCTGATTTACTGGTTTGCAGTACTAAACCGCCACTGTAACTGCTGTGTTGGTCTGTTTACTCCTGCCTGATTTACTGGTTTGCAGTACTAAAACCGCCACTGTAACTGCTGTGTTGGTCTGTTTACTCCTGCCTGATTTACAAGGTTTGCAGTACTAAAACTGCCACTGCAACTACTGTGTTGGTCGCTTCACTCCTGCCTGTTTTACTCTGGACTCTGGACATGTGTTTAAATGGAAGTGTGGCTTCACAAAGTGTTTGCACAGTTTAGTGTGTGGTAGATGTGTATGTTTGCACACAATGGTCCCTTTGTGCGTGTGTGTGTGTGTGTGTGTGTGTGTTTTTTGCTGATGAGTTCATGCCTTTCAGTCTGAGTTGGATCAATCAATCAAATCAATCAATCAAATTAATCTTTATTATTCATCAATATGCAAAGCATAAAAATGACAATTTTCCTTTGACACATGGGCTCAGGACTCAAGAAGGATGCTGATTTGACTGCTGTACATAACCAAATACTACAAATTACCTAATGAGCCTGGTGGTCACAATGTTCCACACAGACAGTTGGCTGCTTGATACTAATATTGTTTGTTGTTTGTTTTTGTGTTGGCCTTTTCATGATGAACTGCTTAATTAATGCGGCCAGCTCAGTGTGCTATACATCCAACATAGCTCATGCTGTAAATCCAACATGATCATATCAAGGACTTGGCTAATACTCCCTCTGGTGTAGTCTACCGCAATACCCCAGTCACAGCATTTACTCAGATTTACATGTCAGTAGTGGTAAAAGTATTGTATTTGGATTGGTTAACACACAACCACACAGTCACACACATGCACATTGATGCATGCACACACACAGACACACACACACACACACGTTTGCTCACTCACACACACACACACGTTTGCTCGCTCACACACACTCACACACACATACACACACACACACACACACACACACACACACACACACCACACACACACACACACACACACACACACTGCTTCTGTTTGCCTGTCAATAGTGCCCCTGTTTGCTTTTCAATAGTGCCATGTTTGCTTTTCAATAGTGCCATGTTTGCTTTTCAGTGGTGCTATTTTTCAACAGTGCCATGTTTGCTTTTCAATGGTGCCACGTTTGCTTTTTAAAGTGCCAAGTAAATGATGTTTGATTTTGAAGGTGCCGTGTTTGATTTTCAACAGTGCCACATTCGATTTTCAACTGTGCCATGTGCCATGTTTGCTTTTCAGTAGTGTAGTGCTGTGGTTACCTTTGAACAGTGCCATGTAACTGATGTTTGCTTTTCAACAGTGCCAGCCTCAGCCTGCTGGAGTCGCCAACACTTCCCCAGGAGTCCGCACAGCCAGGGCCCACAGAGTTAGCCAGCAGCTTGACCAGGCTGTTAGAAGACTGTGCTCAGCTTTGCCATTCCATACCTCAGACTCTTCAGACCCAGGTCTGGCCCACATGTTCTCCACACGACCATTCACACACACACCCGCAAACAGGTCTTGTCGGACGTCAGGAACAGCAGCACCCACCTGTGGCCAGTCAACCACCATGCCGGTGCCACAATACCGCGGGAGGGGACGGTCTAAGGGAAGTAACTGACCTTTTGGGTGCCGTAGCGCTGCAGCAGGATTTACCTCCCATCCGTCACCCTACGCTGCGGCAGTGCTACGCCAGTTTGTTGCAACGCTATCGGTCGTTGTCACCTCCGTTTGAGGGATAGCTGTCCACTTGTTATGTTTTCTGTTGTGTACCTCCTGGTTGTTATGGATGGGTTTGGTTTTTTTTTTGGGGGGGGGGGGGGGGGGATGTGCTTAGGGCACAGTGATAAACACTGAACAATGACAAAAGAGCAATATGACAAAATAGTCAATTCCATCTTTTTCTGGTTTTGTGTTGCAAGTGATTGTGTGTGTGTGTGTGTGTGTGTGTTGCAAGTGACTGTCTACAGCTATGCTATCAAAACTGTGTTTGCCTTGAGTCATTGTTTGTTGCTATGTATGGCGAAGTACATTTCCTCATTAATTACCCCACCCCACCCTGACCCCCCAGAAAGTCATGCAACACTGCTTTAATGTGTTATTAAAATTAAAAGCTGAAAGTTACATGTGAGTTGTGTGTGCACATCCAAGCCAGTGTATGTTTCCATGTGTGTGTGTGCATACATTCATGTGTGTGGGTGCAGGCGTGCAGATTACAGAACCAATGAATGCCGTTCTTGGCAGGGATGGGAGTGTGTGTGTGTGCGAGCATGCATGCGTACACACAAGCGTGTGTGTGTCAGCATGCCCTGTGTGCTGTCTGTACTATCTTGAATCGTTTGTATAATTATGAAGTCTGCAATATTGTATAATGGTGATCAGTTCAATTCAGTCACTTTATTCATTCCACAAGGGGCAATTCCATCAGACAGACTCATAAAATATATATATATAAATGAAAATACGAATAGATCCGGCACTACTCATGTAGATATTGCAGGAACCATTACATGTAAATACAAGAAGAAGCTGCAACCCCAGTGCAAACTCGGTTACCATTACAAAAGATATTGCAGGAGTTCCGCTTGTAAGGGGACAAAATTCAGTTTTAGATATGCAGACAACTGCATTTTGGAGGGCAAGAGTTGCTTCTCCTAGACTTCAATACTGGAACAGGGAGATTGTGTGTGATAAACATAAGCTGGTCATAATAAGTTAGTGTAGAGTAGAGAAGTGTGATATTGTTTTTTATTGATAAACATGGTAATTCTTCTCTCTCGCGCTGACTCTGTCTCAGTGTTTGTCTGTCTGTCTCAGTGTTTGTCTGTCTGTCAGCCCCCCCTCTCCGCCCTCACCCCACCTCCTATACACGCCACACCTCACACATTGTGCTCACACATACCTATACAACATGCACACACCACACATGTGCTCACACACTGCACTCTATACAACATGCACACACACACACACACTGTGCTCACACATACCTATACAACATGCGCACACCACACTGTGCTCACACATACCTATACAACATGCACACACACACACACACACACTGCTCGCACATACCTATACAACATGCACACACACACACTGTGCTCACATATTATTGATATACCTATACAACATGCACACACACACACACTGTGCTCACATATTATTGATATACCAATACAATACTCACGCACACTCACACATTGTGCTCACACATACCCACACAACACACACACACACACACACACTGTGCTCAACATACTTCAGAATCACAACAAACCACACACACACACACACACACACTGTGCTCACATATTATTGATATACCAATACAACATGCACACACACACACACACACACACACACACACATACACATTGTACTCACACATACCTGTACAATATATGCACACACACACACACAATGTCACGCGCGCGCGCGCACACGCACACACACCTTGTCTGTGTAATTATTCTTAACACAAGTACTGTTTATGCGGCAAAGTCATCACCTGCCTTCACTCATGTCTGACTGCGGATAGGGTAAGGGGGATCATGAGGAGTCTGCTGCCTAAGACGTTTGATCCGTCTTTGACTGGAAATGTTTGTTCGCTGACTTTAGGAGGTGTTTTTCATCAACTGAAACGTGTCGGAGCATCTGCCGGAGATCATCAGTTGAAGCCGTGTGAATCCAGGGACTCCCTACAGTTCGTCAGCCTGAGTTTTGAAGCCTTTAGCCAGTTCTTGGCACTCAGATCGTTCCAGAGATGAGAGGTTACGGTTCTTTGGCTATTAGGCGTCGAGTAAAGGATTTTATCTTGTATTATCCTCAAGTAGACATTCTTTGAATTTTTTGTCTTGATTATGAGAAAACAGTGATGCGGTTGCCGCCGGTCGTGCAAAGGAAGTCCGTCCTTCCACTGGCACTGTGACAAGGCTGCCGACACTGACGAGCTGACAGAGGCCTGGATTAGTCCTATCCGGCTAGGCTACGTGTCCACTAGTGTTTGTCCGTCTGGAAGTGTTGGGGGGGGGGGGGGGGGGGGGGGGCTGTTTGTTTTTCCCGCCAAGCGCAGTTGGCGGCAAAGGGCAGAGGGGCGACACTGACTAATGAGCACTGTCACTGCGCCCCAACCCAGTGCTTCAAGCTGAGCTTCACAACCAGCCCGACCGCCTTCACTGAGACACCCAGCACTGGCCCGGCAAACCTGACCTTGGCCACAGAGACAGACACAGAAACAGAAAGAGACAGAGACAGAGCCGACTGAGACAGATTGACAGAGACAGAGAGATCACACACACACACACACACACACACACACTGTGACACGCGCGCGCGCATGCACACATACACACTGTGACACACGTACACGCGCCCCCTCGCGCGCGCGTGCACACACACACACACACACACATTGTGACACACGTACACGCGCCTGCGCTCGCAAACAAACACACACACACACAAAAACAGGCCCACCCCTTGAGGCACGCGCCTGGCGGGGTAAAGAGGAATGAACGCTCAAGGAAAATAATTAGCGTGGCCATTGCATGGTCCCCCGTGTCCTGTGACCGTGGAAATGTCGAACCGATTTCATTCGTGTGTGGCTGCCATAAAGGAGACAAGTATGTGTTCGCTTTGCTGGCTTCTCCACGCTTGTGGCTGATGGGTGGTGAAGAGCTTGGGACGCTTTGACGTCATACGTCCACTACATTTCGTGTCCAAGAGGTTGAAACTGGGTATTTCTAGGTCTAGGCATACATAACTGGTAAGTGCAACGGAGGCATAATTGATGTAAGTGCAACGACGGTTCCAAGTCGGGACTTCCTGTCTTAAAACCACGACTGTTTATTTATTTTTAAAGCAGAATATTCTGAGAAATTGGGTCTTTTTGTGGACTTCCCATCTGGGTAAAAAGAAAAGAAAAAAGAAGCCGTTGAAACGCAGCACTGCTCTTTAGATTAGCCGCGGTTAGGCGACCCAATGTACATAAATTTCAGCTTGAAACCGACCGCATGTCCTCAGGTTTTGAATCCATTATTTATATCATGTCTTCAGTTTAAGTGAACAAAGTCTCAATGTCGTCTTTAAGTCTACGCATGCCCGGTCGCGATTCCGTGACGTCAAGTCGTCAGCCTATATTATACTCACCTTTAGTGTCAGTTTTAAAGTCCATGACGTCATGTATTCAGCCTACTCAGGATGTAGTCTTAAGTCCACGACGTCACGTCTTTAGCCTACCCACGGGGTGTCTTAGTCCATGACGTCACGTCTACTCATGATGTAGTCTTAAGTCCATGACGTCACGTCTTTAGCCTATTCACGGTGTTTGCAGTCTTAAATCCACGCTGCCGTGCATGGTGCCATGTCGAGTCTATATATCCACGGTGTCCCAAAGTCTTTAAGTTCACGATGCCCGTCTTAAATCTGCGATGATGCCCTGCCTTGCATCGAAGTACGTGTCTTGTCATAACGGTCAACGAAGCTCATGATGATTAAAACATCACATCTACGACGTCGGGTCGTATATCCTGTCCTAAGTCAACGAAGCTCCGTCCACGATGTTCTTTCCGTCTAGGGTTCACGTGGGTGGATTTCAGCATCATTCTATATCCCGACACAGTTTTATGCATGCAGTGTCACCTGTTTGTTCTTTCCCAGTTCTGACCTGTTTGCTTTAGTCTTTTTAACTCGCCCCGATATAACCGCACTGGTTGACTGGGCGTAAAACACCAAGTTACTTACTGCTCTTTTTAAATTCTGACGAGTTTGCCTCAAATACTTTAGTTGTAAACGAGTAAAATGTGGATACTGAATCAGTTCACACACACACTCTCTCTCCCCCTCCCTCTCTCTCTCTCACACACACCGTCAGTGACACGCACGCACGCACACCTACACACACACGCACGCACCCACACACATCACATGGTTTGAGACATGGGAACAGTCTTGAATGTGTATATTGACATGCGCTACTTGGTTCCGAGTGTGATCCTTAGTTACTGACAGGTAGCTAAAATTTATTCATTCTATTAAAAATAAAATATAAACAGTACTTTCCGCCTGGCCGCGGCATTTACCGTCCACGTGAAAGGTGAGGACTGAGCTGGTCACGTTTTCCGTTTAACCCCTTCACTACCCCAACGGATAATTTTCCGGACTGAAAGGTGCACACCGTCAACAGCCTTCAAACGGAAACTGTTTCGGGCCTAAAATAAACCCGCTTTCAGTACTGTACATTCTGATGCAATCCTCCCTCACGCTAAAAGCTGTACAGTCTGATGCAATCCTCCCTCACGCTAAAAGCTGTACATTCTGATGCAAACCCTCACTCACGCTAAAAGCTGTACATTCTGATGCAAACCCTCCCTCACGCTAAAAGCTGTACATTCTGATGAAAACCCTCCCTCACGCTAAAAGGGCTTTGGTTTGCTTTACTTTCTGATGCAAACCCCCCCTCCGTTTAAAAGCGTACATTCTGATGAAAAACCCTCCCTCACGGCGTTTTAAAAAAAGCTTTACATTTGATGAAAAAACCCTCCTTCACGGCGCAAAAAAAAAAAAAAGTTGAAATTTTAGAAAACCCCCCCTTGCGTTAAAAGCTGTACATTCTCATGCAAACCCTCCCTCACGCTAAAAGCTGTACATTCTCATGCAAACCCTCCCTCACGCTAAAAGCTGAACCGCCGGGAATTTCAAGTTTCACAGGTTACTGTCCCGTATATCAGTAGGTACATGGCGTCCATGCGCTGATGCACAGTTAAAGCGGCTCGGGGAGCTGGGATAGTTCACTGGTTAGAGCGCCGGACTCGGGATCGAAAGGTCTCGGGTTCGAGTATCGACCTGTTCCAGTACCGACAGGAACGGCGGGAGAATTTTCTTCTCTATAGGGTCATCTTTCTGTACTGACCCGTTTCGGTATGCGTTCCACCCTCGTGTCACCGCAGTAGCACGTACTGAAAAGATCCGGTCATAAACAGTAGCACGTACTGAAAAGATCCGGTCATTCTGTTAGAATAGGGGTGCAGGTGGCAGGTTAGTCAAACATACATCTACCTACGTATGTAGCTTCGAGCGACACTAAACTGGTGCATGGATGTGTGTGGTGGTACACCAAACGTGCGCGGAGACGGGGGGCAGCTTCCAACGTGGGCCCCTGGACGGCAACAACCAAACCCGGCGCTGCAAGTACAACCCAAAGATGTGCGACATGGGGTGGTGCTGTGATGTCTTTCAGTTCAGGGGGTTGGGGAAAGTGGTGCTGCGTGTGGAATGATGGGTGTGGTGCATGGGGAAGTGGTGGTGGGGCTGATTTCAAGATGGAAAAAGTTTGGGTTTTGGGAAAAACCGAGTGATGGGGGAAATGGTTTGGTTTGGGAAAATTTGGGGATTTTGGAAATGGTTTATTTGGGGGAAAGGTTTTTAAAGGAATTTTGGGTTTTTTGGGTTTAATTGTTTTTTTTGTGGGGGTAGTGTGATGTGTAAATTTTTATTTTAATGTGGTGATGTGGGATGGTGTGGTGCCAGGTGGGAAATTGGGGGTGATGTGGGAAAGGTGGCCGAGATGGGGGTTTGGAAAAAATTTGATGTTTAATTAGGTGGGGATTTGGGAAATTTTGGTGGAGTGTAGTGAAAAGTTTGGGGCGAAGTGGGGAATGTTGCAATTTAGACATGGTTTTTGGGTGTGGAATGCGATTTAAATGAAAAGTGTGATGTGGGAAAATGGGTGGTGTGGGCCGTGGGGTCTTGGTATGTGGAATGTTACAAAAAATGCAAGATGTGGAAAGTTAGGGGGGATGGGAAACGTGGTGGTGTTTGGGAAAGGGGGTGAAAAGAAAAGTTTGGACATGCAATTTTGCGTGGAATGTGGAAAATGATTTTCAAAGTGTTGTGATGTAAAAAATTTTTGGTGGTATAAGCGAGTGGAAAATTTTTTGGGGTTTTGGTTTTTGATATGCGCTTTTTGATTTTTGAATGGTTGGGGGTGGGTGGAATAGTTGTGGGTGTGGAATGGTGTGAGTTTTTTGGATGTGGCTTTTGCGAGGGGGAATGTTTTTTACTTTGAGGTGTGGTGGTGGGTTTTAAAATAGTGGTGGGAGGCAGACTGCGGGTTTTTAAGGGGATGTCAGATTGTTAGAATATGGTGGTCCGGGGGGTGAGTGGGTTGGACATTAAAAATGTGGCGTGGAACATGTGGTATGTAGTAATGTGAGGGGGAATGTTGTGCCCAAAGGTGGTGTGATTTTTGTGGGGTGGAATGGTGGAGTGAAAGGTGGTGTGAGTAAATTTTTTTTTGGTTTTGGGGTGTTTATGGAATGATTTTTGTGATGTGAAAACGTTTTTAAGTGGGGTGGCGTTTTAGTAGTGTTTAAAAGCAATTTGGGGAAACCCCACTAATTCAAAGAAATAAAGCACTTGTGATGTGGAATGTGGCCGGAAAAACCCAAAGCACGAAAGCAATGGCAAATAAATTCACGCAAACAGGCAAAAAAAAATCAAAAGTCCCGAGGAGAAAAGGGGGGGGTTTGAAGGGGGAAAAATTAAATTTATACTACGGAAGATTTTATTTTTTGTTTTTAAAGGTGTGAAAGGGAATGGTATGTTGTATGATGTGGAATGTCTGTGGCCTGGATGGATTTCAGAGTGTAAAATGGTGAAAAATGGTGTGGTGAAGAAGGCGTATGGGGTGAAATGGTGGCGTGAAAATTTTGGGGTTTTTTGGGTTGGGGGGATTGTCAAAGGTGTGATTTTAAATGTTTTGTGGGATGGAAAGGTTATGTGTAGCGTTCAGAGCAGTTTGCCTTTTTTTTGTGTATTATGTAGTGGTCAGGGTAATGTCAGATAAAACGTTTATGTTTTCAGTAGGATTAGTGTACATAGTTTCAGTGTCGGTCTATAGGGGCGGTCAGGGTTTTATAGCGTTTAAAGCAAAGTAGTGTTTTAAGAGGGCTATAGCCTGCTCAGTTTCTTAAGCGCGTTCAGTTCCCAAAAACCCAGTAAACATGCCCGGGTCCGATCCGGGAAACGTTTTGGTCAAAGCCAGTTAGGCCGTTACGGCCCGCGTGCTCCAAAAATCCCCGGGCCGGATCGTAATGCCAAAAACCATTCCCGAATTTCCCTTTTAGTTCCGTTTTTCAAAGACCGCAAGGATCATTTGCGGGAAAAAAACCCCCCCCGGATCCGATCCTTTTGGGGGGGGCTGGTTTAGGGTTTTTGGCCAAAAAGTCTGGTCAGGAAGGAAGCTGGTGTACCGGAATCATGGGGCCGGTTTCTGGCAGGACCCCCAAAAAAAGGGACGCTACCAAAATTTTCCCCCTTTCAGACTCGATTCCGTTCGTCCACAGACGTCTCGGATAATATTGTGCAAAACCAGCCCCGGGTCCGATTTTGTTCTGGCGATTATTGTGTCAGGTTTTGGCCAAACGGATCCGGTCCGGAAGCAAGCCAATGTGTAAGAATCGTCCGGACCGCTTCTGGCCATTGCTTTCCTGCCGGCCCGCTCCGGATGCGAATCGGATCCGGCATGTTTACTGGGTAGGGTATAGTCTGTAGCATACTAGACTGAACACTACCAACACCGAATAATAGTAGGCAGACCATGTACGCCATAGACTGTAACCCAGCTAACACTGAACACCATTCACTGTCTATGGCGTACATGGTCTGCCTACTATTATTCGATGTTGGCAGTGTTCAGTCTAGTATTCAGTTGTCAGTGGGGTGCAGAGTCTGTAGCGTTCAGTGTCAGTTCAGTGTCTGTAGCGCTCAGGGTGTGTACTGTTCAGTGGGTCATTCTCCGCCTGTACTCTTCAGTGTCTGCAGTGTTCAGAGCACTGGCTGTAACCAAAAGTCTGTCATGTTCATGTCATGTTCAGAGCCCACACTTTGTCCTCTGCACCTGCGCAGTTCTTGAATTTTAACATACCGTCAACCACTGGTCACCTGAGGACAAAATACAATGTAAAAAAAACATTTAAAAATCCACTTATCTATCAATGCACAATGACACATTTTGGTACATATTTATTTTCGGTAGGTACTCACCAGGGGAACCTACTTGTCAGCTCTAGGTTCTCAACAGGGGATCTTAATTTCTGCATCCACAGTATCCCACTGTGGGAGCCCTGTGTGGAAAAAAACAGTCATGCTCACAGCATCAATGCTTAGGTCTGTTGGAGGAGCACTGTAGTAATTATATTAAGTCAATGTTAAATCTGCAAATACATCAGTGGGCAAGTTCACGACAGAATCAGTGTGGCATAAAGCAGAATAAATTATCCGTGAGTCAGTCTGAGTGATTACATTTGTATGTACATCTGTCTACTCGTGTCAGTAGGATACCACACACACACACACACACACACACACACACACACACACACACACACACACCTGGATATATATGCGTGTATGAGTTTATGAATAAAAAGTGGTTTTCCGGACTTACCATTTCAAGACGGCCACAAGCTAGTGGTATATGTACTGACTCTGTCATTTGCTCAGTTACAAGTGGGGTGTTCACTGCTGATTCTGAGTGGTCATCTGCTGCATCGTCTTTTATTAGGAAGTATTTTTCTCAACACATTTCCATAAAAAGCACACAAACTTGGCATATGTATTCCTTTATGGCACAAGCAGGCTATCGTAAAGAGAAGAATCCGTTTGACTTCCAAGTATTTCAGTATGCATAAAATAATGTGTAGTTTTTGTTAGGTCTATGTTTAAAGAGAACAAGGCCAAGAGCGCTCATGCAGAACCTACAAATAAAGTGATTTGACAGGGCTCCACGATCAACGTCATACCCTAGCAAGCGACATTATTACAAAAGAGGGAAATCGCCCATGATAACCATTAATAACATGCACCAAGGATACATCTTCAGAGTGTGTCTGTTGTGCTTCTTGTTGTTCAGTGTTAAGGTTCTGCTGATGTTCATTTTTGTTGTTGTTTACTTTACGTCATATCCTTCTTGAAGTGAGGGGGAAGGAGGGGGATACTGCATGCGTGCTTTGTTGCTCAGTTGTCCTCTGTGGGTGCTGGGGGGGGGGGGGGGGGGGGGGAGGGGGGGGGGGGGGGGGGGAAGGGGGGGGGGAGGGGGGGGGGGCTAACCTGAATACTGTGAAGAGAATAGTTACTTTACACTGGAATCAAACCAATCTTATATATATAACAATTCATCTGAAAAAAGTAAGTATTCAGATGAACCTAAAAATACCTTGTACTTCCTGTTCTGATTGACAGCCAAGCACGATGCGCGTGTCGATAGCCTGTTTCATCGCCCTGCTGCTCATGCTGCTGCTGGCCAAGGTGAAGGTTGATGTCTTCAGGGTATGGCCATTCAGCTTGTAGGGGGCTTGCTCCTGCTGTTTTCTACACTGGACATGGACCATTGCAGTTCCCAGCCGAAGTCTGGAGAGCATCCAGGGCCTTCTACACACAAGCACACAACTGACCCCCACTCCCCGCCTGCACATACTGACAGTGACACAAATGTGCACCCCTTGGCGAACAATACACATACAAGAACATATATATATATGCACACAAATATGTATACACTGACATACGCCAACACTAAACTGAACACACACATAATTATAGCACTCTCTTTCTCTCTTTCGTGCACTACTATGATACTTGAATGCACATTGGCATTGTTCAGTTTTACTTTTTGCCTGCACTGAACTGAATACACACATAAGTTGGAAAAAGAAGAAGATGCGAAACTAAAGCATACAACCAAAAGTTGAAACGGACCCTACCTGACATCTTATTAGATTGGGCCTATTATAAACCAATTCTTGTATCTTCACTATTCTATCCTCTCCATTTTGTGTGCATGTTCTCTCTCTCTCTCTCTCTTCTCTCTCTCTCTCTCTCTCTCCATACTTTTTTTTTTTTTACAACTGCTTTGCACAAACATGAAAAAGGTAGATGTTCAGCCATCTCTGCAATACAAGCAACTAGAGACAAAGGATTCAATCAAAAAACAATTTCTGGTCTAAAAAACAAAAACAAACTATTATGAATAGCTGATGGAAAAACTCAAGAAGGCTCTAACAGAAAGCCTTAAAAATCAGGATTCAGAGGAGAAATGAGCCCTGCAAGTGAAATCTCACTGCCAGAGGCTGAGACACAAAGGTGTCGTCTTTGTAAAGTTTACAAGCCAGACATTTTTCAAACCAATGTGACATCGATAAGGTGGCAAAAGTAGGTCACAGAAACTGGTCACATAATCACTGTAACTGGTCAGACACAAAGCTGTCCGTGTTTACAACTACTAGAGCTGTACTAACAGAGCTGTACACCCAAGTCC
Organism: Alviniconcha marisindica; assembly: GCA_018857735.1. NCBI lineage: Eukaryota > Metazoa > Mollusca > Gastropoda > Provannidae > Alviniconcha > Alviniconcha marisindica. The sequence goes on along the minus strand of JABMCL010000698.1, from coordinate 676,016 downwards.
CTTCCCCGTCTAGAACACACACACCACCCCCCCCCCCCCCCCCCCCCCCCCCCCCCCCCCCCCCCCCCCCCCACCCCACCCCCCCAGCACACCATACGCACTCTCTCAATGTGCTGCGTTTTTTGTTCACTTGCTTTTTAGGTTGTTGTTTGTTTTTCACAGCCTTTCAAACAAAATAACAACCAGTACATGTATCTGATTGACTGCTGTTCCCCCCCCCCCCCCCCCCCACCCCCCGTCCCATACGCTGACCGTAACCAGTTAAATACTGGAAACTACCAATTAACGCAAACCGTGTAAGCAGGTAGTTTGTTGGTTGGTGTTTTTTACAGTCAGTCACTGACGTGGACCTCTCCCTTTGGAGGAAGCTCATTCTACCGGTGTGGCATGGGTGTGGATCGATAGACCCCACGGGATCTTGAGCCTGTTTACGATTACGAGTGAATGTGTGTGTGTGACTAAGCCATGTGGAGTCTACCTAGAAAAAGCTACAAAAGTGAAGAACGTTAACACAAGTAAATAATCACATGGAGAAAACTTGGTCCAGCTGAAAAGAACAGAACCACTGACAAATTGTGGGTAGAAAAAAAGGGGGAAAAAACACACAAAAAGGGGGAAGTACTAGAACAGAAAGGAGCCCTATGATGTGCTAAAAAGAAATGACTAAGAAGAGATGGTAGACCGATCAAGAGACAGTGCTTAAATTTTAACGTACCATCAACCACACAGGGTCACCTCAGGACATTGGTAAAAAATAATAATTTTTAAACAGACCAAAAGAAACACTGGAAAGAAAGAAAGAAAAATAACAGAGGTTAAAAGAGTACAAAGAGTGCAAAGTACAAACGAGAACAGAACCCCAAAAGCAGAAAAGCTGAGTGGAACACAATCTTAAAAATAGAATTTAAAAAAAAAAAGAAGAGAAAAAACATAAGAAGCAGCTACACAAAGTGCTATGAAGAACAAAATCACCTTAATTATTAAGAAGACAAGGGTGGAAGAAGACCTGAAGCAAAATCCCTAGAAAGAACTGAAAAGAAACGAACCACACAAAGTGTAAAAAGAACAGTACTTAACTACTACTACTAAGAATAGATGGATATTTTGCTTTTCTTTTTTCTTCCTGTTTATTTTTCCCTAAAACATGCATGTTTGTTATGTCTATATGCTTATCTCTGTTTAGGTTTACAGTTGTAATCATCACTTTAGCTTGTACAGAAACTGGAATAAAAAACAAGTTAAAAAAGACAAAAAGAAGGCAGTACCCATGCATGTCCATGTTAAAATAAATAAGCGTTTGTTTGAACCTTTTTGTGTTTGGATCTAGCAAGCAGCTGTAAAAAGCAGCACTCAGAGAACACAGACAATTAAGTGGTATCTTTGTAAAGCAGGTAGTTTTTCTTACAGTGAATCACCACTGACTCCTCCCTTGAAGGAACTTCACTCCACCAGTGAAACAATGATGTGGAGAGAACCCTGGGGATCTTAAGCCTGTTACCACTGTTTATGATTATGAGTGAAATCACACTGCCACATCTGCAGAACATGCCCCAAAAAGCAGTCTGCAGAACATGCCCCAAAAAGCAGTCTGCAGAACATGCCCCAAAAAGCAGTCTGCAGAACATGCCCCAAAAAGCAGTTGAGAAGAAAGAAGTGCTACAAAACGCTGAAAAGAAGTTAGCTAGTTATAGGATTTTTACATTCCGTCAACCATACAGGGTCACCTCAGGACGAATCAGACATTCACAGTTACTTTATACCAGGGCAAAACAATAAGTCATCTAAACGCAAGTTAAAAAAACAGAAAGAAAAGGCAGCCAACAATTCTAGTCACAACACAATCGACAGCAAACATAACTAGCATCAGTATTTACATTTCACTTAAGATATTTACAACTAAGAAGGGTATAAACATGCATGTTCTCTTTTGCAGATCATTTCAGTACAAAATTAAAACAATCAAATCACAAGTATATATATGTCTAATTCACTGTTTTGACACACAACAACAGGTCTGGGAGCCAATGTTTATATTCCACAGGCAATCAGTTATATGGGACAGCTTGTGATGACAAGTTGCGTGACCTATGCTAGTCACAAGTTGTTAAGTGTCATGTTAAGCGTCACTGCACTGAATAAATATAAACTAAATCCACTGACAATTTTGAAAAAGGCAATTTGTTTCAATCAATTAGCAACAATTTCATACAGAATTCATTCGATTTAAAACAACAACAAACATGCACTCTAAAACGATTCACCCTTCTTTTCAAAAGTCACTGACACGACTCGCATACGTAGCTGTCAATAGTGGAAATATATTATTGTCACCATTAGATGAAAGACATTTGGTGCACTTTTAAGGCAGGTTCCTTAAACTGAGAAAAGAAACTGTCGGCAAAAACAGTTTTAAAAATAAAATAATTCAGGAATTATTTTTTTTACCCACTTACAACACGTTTTTACCCACAACTAAACAAGCTGTCACTGCCCTGAGATTTTTCTACATTTTTCTGAAAAAGTAAGGTCAAACAATTTTGGAAAACAGGGTGAATGGACTGGGAAGTCAGATATTATCAGACAGAACTATGGAAACCTTCCTGGCAGTCGGAAAAGCATGCATAGCTATACTCTGACCTACTCCGGGCTTTAAAGGGAGAAAATTTCACAGCTCTGGGTTCTCAACATAGGGGACCTTAATTTCTGCACCCCCAGTATGCCACTGCAGGAAAACAAACAAAACCATTAAGACAAAGAACTGGTAAGAAGAAGACATCAGAAAGAAGAAAAAATACAAGACATTTCTGAAGAGAAAGGAGCCCCCAAAACTACTAAACAAACAGTAACAAGAACAAATCATCACCATGAAAACCTTGGTGTACAGACTAACCTTCCAAGAAAGCCCTCTGGGCTTATATTATCATGACAGTCATACAGGGTATACAACAGACACCACTACATCATGATTACAAACAAACCAAAACTCTACCAGTGATTATGATAGACAGTTTTCAAACCAGTGTGACAGATGTAAGATGTTGAAAGTGGTTCACGGAAACCAGTCAGGTAATCACTGTATCCGGTCAGACACACAGCTGTCCATACCACAACTATATATATATATATATATATATATATATATATATATATATATATATATATATATATATTATACAGTACTACAGCAGTACTAGAAAACACCCAAAGTTCTCCCCTCCCTGTCTAGCATGCACAAACATAACATGCACTCATTTGCTGTGCTGTGCTTTAAAACTTTTGCTTTTGTTGTTGAGAACTGGTCAAACGAAATCACTGACAGTCTCACCAATTGCCGATTTTTTGCCAGTATAATATATATGTTGTTGTTGTTGTTGTTCACTTTTATATGCTGATTTTAACCAGTATAATACCAGAAATTACCAGTTAATGCGAACCCTGACTACATTACAATAATTATGCCAGCACACCAGTAACAAAGTTACAATAAAAGTGTCCCTAAATAGATCACACACACACATGTACACATGCGCATGCATGCACACACACACACACACACACACACACACACACACATACACACACACATGAACACACACACACACACATCCTCATGCACAGTCACATCACTGATGGAGATGGAAGAACAGGAAGGAAAGACATGAAATGTTTGTGGCAGGAGCTACAAGAGAACAGAAGAGCTTTGAGGGAGGACTTCAAAAACTGGAATTAAAAAAATTACTTGTGAGCCCTGTGGTAGTTTCCTTTCAGTGATGACTTTCTCTTATACACTCCATGATAGTTAATTCGTAGTTAATTAGTTTCTCTTACAGTCCCATGCTGCTTTACATGGGGAGTTTCTCTTAAGTCTTACACACCCTGTGCTGGTTTATGCGAGAAGCACCTCTTGTGCTGGTTTTTAATTATATGGGGAGTTTCTTTTACAGCCCAGTGCTGGTTTATGTGTGGAGTTTCTCTTACACACCCCATGTGGCTTCTTTTCTTGGGAGTTTCTCTCATAAAGGGCTATGCTGGCTTTTTTATGTAGGGAATTTCTTCCTTTCAAAACAAAAAGAAAAAATGTAAAAGTTAACAAAAATGTACATAACTGAGTAATGCTGCTCTTCAAGGTAGAGGCGGACATCCAATACAGGCTCCACAAGGTTGCATCATGTCTTCCAGCAGACAATGCTGAAATAAATACAAACATGAAATGGGTACCTGTTAAACAGTAACTATGCAACTAAGCATAAAAAAGAAATAAGTGATCCCCTCACCCCCACCGACGGCCACCTTGACTCTCACACAGCTCCTGAACTTACGAGTGATTATCCTGCTGCTGCTGTTGTGTTGCTTAATGTCCTTGGATGTCGGCTGACATAATTATTAGGGACAAGCTGAGACCCAAACTCCAAGCACTGGTTTACGACATCCTTCCTTTGGAGGAAGGTGCTGGAAAGCAGTGCTCGGAGTGTGGCTGAGACAAATGCCGAAGCATAATATGGTTCAATATAGCTTGAAACCAGAAGGTTCATTAGGACGGACAGTCCAGGACGGCCACCTGGACTCTCACACAGCTCCTGAACTATGAGTGACTGATTATCCCATGAGAAGACCAAATTTATACCCCCCCCCCCCCCTCCCCATGGAGACGGTCGGAAATTCCTGGACCGTTTTTAAAGTTATTTTGGGTCACATGTATCAGCACAATCGTTAAATGAGGTTCAAATCTACCGATTACAGCCAAAATCCGCAACAAAAGCCATTTTTTTTCAATATATTTTTCTCAAAGGGCAACATGCGCCGACTCGAAACAATCAAAGACAAAAATATATATTTAAAAAACTCACCTTTTGTTGCGGATTTTGGCTGTAATTGGTAGATATGGACCTCATTTGATGCTTGTGACGGTATTTGTGACCCAAAATTACTTTAAAAACGGTCCAGGAATTTCCGACCGTCTCCTTGGATTTTACCAAAAAATATTAAAAAAGAAAACCTGCGGGTAGTGCTGGCCCCGTTTCGACACCAGTTTCTGTAACTGGTGTCGAAACGGGGCCAGCACTACCCGCAATTTTTTTGACGTAATTATGTCGGCGACTTCCGCTTGGTCGAGTTTGCTCTGCACGTGCTCCATTGGAGGTTCCCAAAGAGCGAAAGAAACAATTATAATTAAGACACGTTTAACCTAGCACTAAACCGCGGTAGCCTAGGGGTGCTCTGAACTTATTCAGGCTCAGCTGTGGTACCGTCCTGGGATTTAACCCACAAAAACACGCAGACAAGCACACAGGCACACGCATGTCGCGTCACACTGACCCTAGCTCGCTCGACACAAACACGCGTGGTTCGCCCCGTCCGCGTATAAAACATACGCCTTTGCACAAAGACATAAATCTGATAAAAACTGACCTGTAAATCTCGCCAAAACTGCTACTGCTGCCTTGCCATTGTTGTATTAACTTCAAAATGTTCAGTCTAAATCAACAAGCAGACCTGCTGTCAGCCCCACCATGACACTGACTGACTAAACCTGTGAAAGGCATCACGAGTTGAGAAAAAGCTGCACGGACAGCACGGGACAAATGAAGGCGGCTCCGGTTGACCAGCCACAGGAGCCCGATACAGTGGAAAATTTGTTACAGGTATACAAGGTGGAAAGTTGTCAACAGCGAAGAAGATTCAGCTCTTGCAAGTACCTGTCGCTAGTTTTGTTTGTGAACTCTTTTCAGTTTTTCGACAGTTAAGGTCAGAGTTCCGGCACCACTGAACAGAACTGCTTGTCTTTTTTCTCTCTTTGCAATTTTCACTGATTGCGGAACTTTTATTCAGTAACATGATGATGATGAAGTGATGATTTATGTCCTCAGATGTCAGTTGACATATTAGGGACAAGTTGTGACCAATGCCGAAGCATGGTTCAATAATTCTTTACGTCCACGGAAACCAGAAGGCTCGTTAGGACGGACAGCCCAGGACGGCCACCTCGACTCTCACACAGCTCCTGAACTATGTCAGT
>JABMCL010000698.1:650000-665000 GCA_018857735.1 Alviniconcha marisindica | reverse complement strand
ATCTGCCTCAAACGGCCACCAGCTTTGCCCACTCCTCAACACACACACACCCTCTCCCTCACACACACACACACACACACACACAAACACACCCTCTCTCTCTCGCGCACACACACTCTCTCACGGCCTCTGTCTCTCACACGCACAGGCACACACTGTAGCTCTCCGTCTCTCTCTCTCTCTCTCCCGCGCGCGCGCGCGCACACACACACACACACACACACACTATGCCGGTTCACTGTCCGGTTATTTGTACCTGTGCATTTTCGGCCGCTTTGTCTCTAGACTAGAAGTAGAAGTGTATAGTGGAGCGCAGACCTGCTGGGCCACTGAGGTGTGTCGCTACAGCCAGTATAGGCCTTAACAGTTTCCGCGCCACAATGGGGTCGGCCACGGCAATTTGGGAAGCACGCGTTGAGTCACACACCCCGTACGTTCAGTGTCAGCGGTTTGAATGGCCAAGTCGTCACTAAGTTGAAACGGCACTCCACCGCCGGCCAGGTTGGACAAGTTTTCAACCTGTACACAGCAATGCCACAGTACGCACCGGGAGCTGCCGGACGGGGTGATTATGACGTCACAGTCACGGCGATTTCCTTGTGCCGGCCGGCAAAGTGACAGTTAACTCTGTCAGTAGTGTTAATTCTACTCACGCGTACCGGCCGAGCTACGCTCTTCAGCAGACAGCCGAGTGTTGAGATACCGTCCTTCCGAACAAAGTCCAGTGGTCGGTCAGCGCTGTCTTACCAGGATCCAGTTATCCGGAACCAGCTCCCTTGTTTCTGTTCGTCATTCTACCTGTCACTTTTAAATCTTCATTGAAAACCTTTCTCTTTTTAAAAACGCTTTCTTCCCATTGCCCTGATATACGACTCTGTGTGTGTGTGTGTGTGTGTGTGTGTGCGCGCGCGCGTGCGTGCGTGCCTGTATGTTTGCGCGTTTGCAGGTGTGGTATGCATTGAATTTTAACAATAATTTTGTACATGTAAAGAATGTATAAACGCCTGTGCGGGTTATGTGCTCTAAGTATCCATTAGTAGTAGTAGTAGTACTTAGGTCTTAACCCGCGGCAACACGTGCTTGGTGACACACTCACACTCACACTCACAAAGCCAGATTCGAACCGCACTGCTGTTGGAAAGCAATCCATGCAACCATGAGTTTTCTGTGTTCGTTGAGTGTTGCTTTACGTCCACAGAAACCGTAGTCTTATTAGGGACGGGAGCCCAGGACGGCCACCTCAACTTTCACACAGCACCTGAGCTCGGATTTTCTGTGTGATTTCTTTCGCCCTGATATAACCGTCATGGTTGACTGACTGGTCGTAAACTGAAAAGCAAGTGTTTTACTTCTGTGTCACTGTCAACAAGCAGCCACAGCTGTCGCCTAGTCGCGACAAACAGCCCGCCACGACAAAGGCCAGTGAAACGTATTGTAAACACAAAAGATTTTTTTTCTTTTTTTTCGCTGAGACTGTTGAGAGTGAAACCCAGGTCGATTTTATAAACGTCGCGCCGCGTTCGTGTCATTATGTTCCATCTGTGTTTCAGTTTAGAGGATTGGGAGAAAATGAAGTTCAATATACCGTGAGGGCAAGAAAGCAGAACAGTGTTTGTGTAGCAGGCGAAGCGTGTACACACGCACAGACACACACACACACACACACACACACACACACACACACACACACACACCACACACATGTATACATATGTAGTGCTACATTTATGTCTGTGATGAACCAGATGCCAGAATATCTTTATCGTGCACGCAAACACACACACACACACGCACACACTCTCGCATCTTGCTTACGGGCGTTGATACCCACGGTGACACAGGCTTCATAGATCTGTACTAAAATAGGCCTAACCAGTAATACAATGATGAATAGTTTTATATATATATATATATATATATATATATATATATATATATATATTTTTGTAGACTATTGTCAAAATTAAAAATTACAGAGAGAGAGAGACAGAGAGAAATACTGCATAATATATTATTATAGACCAAAAATGATCACTGCGATCATATGACCAACAATTAACTGTTTAGCTGACCCAAACAATAATACAAGACACTACAACGTTATAACGCGATTGTTGACGTAAACAGTGTTCAATTTATCACAGGAAGCGACTGGTTGTTTACAGTTCTGTGCCTGTCTGTCAGTCCACCTGTCCATCTCGATTTTGACGGTCCCCCCTCCCCGCCCCGACGCGCGCGCTCACACACACACACACACACACACACACACACACACACACACACACACACACACACACACACACACACATTGGTGACTGTGTCGGCTTCATTTCTCATTTACTCCAGGATTACAAAGTGAATCGTTTATATTTTATAAATAGCTCTGGAATATCAACACAAGGAATCTTGAATTCCATAGGAATAGTGGAAGCGAGCACGCGCCTGGTGGTAAACAGCGGATCAATATAAATTAATGCCATTGGTGTCAGTACGGTGCCATCATGACAGAGTCTGAGAGAACTATCGACACCCAGTGGTCTAGGCAGGAAATCTCACAGACTGTTTTTCACTTTCAGCTGTTCAGCTTTTGTGAACAAGACGTTCCTGCATAATGGTAACCAACTCTGCTTTGTCTTAAAAGTAGGAACTTTTTCTTCGCCTGTCTTAGTCTTAGGACTATATTTTACATTGGAACATTACTTATAGTGTGTGTGTGTGTGTGTGTGTGTGTGTGTGTGTGTGTGTGTGTGTGTGTGTGTGTGTGTGTGCACGCGCGCACGTGTGTGGATGTTTTTATTTTATTTTATTTTTGTGTGTTGCGGATAGGTGTATACCTCTAATTATGCTTGTTGATGTATGTTAGTGTTGTTATTTGCTTATATATATATATATATATATATATATATATATATATATATATATATATATATATATATATATATATATATATCACTATGTTTGTATGCCTACCGCTTTCGAGACATTTCCCTTGTTGTAAAACTTGGTGAATAAAGAATCTGAATCTGAAAAGTAAAGTGTTCGACAAAAGAAAAGAGAGTTGTAATTTTACATCCACGATTTACATAGTATAGGAGAGGCAGTCGGAAATTCCAGGGACATTTTAAACGCCACTTTGGGTCACAGTATCAGAATCATCCAAACAGCGTCATATCAAGCGAATAATGCCAAAATCTGCAACAACAACAACAACAACAACAAAAATGAAGAAGAAGAGTTTTATCGCATTTGTGACTTTGAGTATGCGCATTCCGAACCGAGTAATGACGTGCACGCTTCCTCAGTGCTGATGTCGGCAAAACAGTCAATCGTGTTCTGTCGCCTCACCCTTTGCAGACTCTAATCAAATTCACTTTTGTTGCATCATTCGCTGTTATTATGAACCTGTTTAATTGATTTTAATGATATTTGTAACACAAAATGGCGTTTGAAATATAATTCAGACCGCCTACTGAAGACTAGACTATGAGATTCACTTGATCCAAGCACACAGAGGTTTAAAAGAACGCTGATTTTTAGCGTAGTGTTTTGTGTTGTCCTATTAAAATCGGTGAACATTTTTTAACCTTTTGTTTCAGAACGCTAGCTGTCAACTTTGTTTCAGATTTTGGCTTTAGTTTTACTTGTTTCTAATGAAGCGTCGAAATGGCCGAGGGACCGTTCTGTGGCGACATTTGTGCACAACCTGCACCAGATACATTTCTTTATTTTCTGTGCTATTAAAGGATATGCTGAAGTTTTAGTCCTGTCTTCATTGTCTGTTAATACAGTTATTTAGCAATGAGAAAGAGTTGTTTCTTAAGGCCGGGCCTAATTAAGGTTCCCCTGTTTCCACAATTCCCGATCTGAGCATCCTTACTCATCCATTTAGTGGCCACAATCACGTCATTTAAAACGCTCATTGATTACACTTCCACTTTGAGGGGTTGGACCCGCCCCCAAAGAGAGAGAGAGAGAGAGAGAGGGGAAGAAGAAGAAGACATAAATTAAGTTGTTTAAAATCCCCACTGGCGTTTGCTTTCATGTGGCCCTTAGAATCGTCATTGCGAAGCAACCCAAGCAAGTGCGCGCGCGCGCGCGCACACACACACACACACACACACACACACACACACACACAAGAAAGAAAATGAGTACATTTCTAACTACCTATAAATTCCACAGCTCCCAGCGAGCGAGCGAGCGAGAGAGAGAGAGAGAGAGAGAGAGAGAGAGAGAGAGAGAGAGAGAGAGAGAGAGAGAGAGAGAATTCCATACCGCCCAGAGAGAGAGAGAGAGAGAGAGAGAGAGAGCTCACACATCCACACCCGAACACCCCTGCCCCCAACACGTTGTTCAAGTGTGTAATCAAAATGACAGCGCTGATTTATTTTAACAACAAAGCAGTGCAATTTAAAAAAAATTGCATCCGAAGTAGAGTGAAGGTTTAAAGAGTCGAGGCAGGGGTCGTGACCTGGTGGTTTCACGCGCCGCACTGCAGGCTAATCCAATGAAAGTGGCTCGTGTGTCTTCGACCCGGTCAAACTGACGGTAAGTGGTTTCCGAGTCGACAGGTCTGTAAGTGCAGACTCATCCGTGTCTGAGTCTCGTCCTCGAGTGCACAGTACGCGTCAATTGACATCACTACTCACGTTAAAGATCCCATGTCCGCCCTTGGAGAAGGCGACGCATAGATCCTAGTGGATAAAAGCACCGTGTGTGGTCAGTCGGTGTGCGCTGCTATTAGTATTAATAGTATCAGTAATGAGTGTATTGATTGTGAGCCGGCTTGGCCTAGCAGTTAGGCTCAGAGGTAATACGAAGGTCATCGATGGTTTCGATTCCGCTTTGGTTGTCCTCCCTTTTCAAACTTTGTGGTCTGTGGACGCTGTCTCGTGACTTAATTTTGTGACGTTTTCCCCTCAATTTATGAAACATTAAAGTGGCTCACATTGCTGCCCATCTTAATGCAGAATGATTCTGGCGGTGACAGTGTAGCATAGGTATCTGGATCTATCCGTTAGTCTCCTTCTTTAAACTTTGGGGTCTGTGGACGCTGTCTCGTGATTTAATTTTGTGACGTTTCCCCCTCAATTTATGAAACATTAAAGTGGCTCACATTGCTGCCCATCTGAATGCAGAATGATTCTGGTGGTGACAGTGTAGCATAGGTATCTGGATCTATCCGTTCGTCTCCTTTAAACTTTGGGGTCTGTGGACGCTGTCTCGTGATTTAATTTTGTGACGTTTCCCCTCAATTTATGAAACATTAAAGTGGCTCACATCGCTGCCCATCTTAATGCAGTGTAGCATAGGTATCTAGATCTATCCGTTCGTCTCCGTCTTCCCCCACCTCCTGAGATCTCGATCCCCGCCAGTACCTGTTCGGAGACAACTCGGCGTTAAACAAGTATAACCATCCAAGTGTATTGATTGAGATTGCTGCTGACGGAAGAAGACCTCACCTCGGTGAGGTGGCATGGAATGGATGCGCGATTAAACCGTTCCACTGCAGCTTGCTTTGCATGGAGCTGAATCAGTAGATCTATGCTTTCCCTCCAAACAGTGCTCTAGAGTTCCTATCAAACCCCCCCCCCCCCCCCCCCCGAATGGCAGTGAGATCTATCCCCTCTGCTGAGAATCCAGAGCCACGCATCCAACGTTCGTGGGGTAGGTCAGAAATTAAGTACGTTGATGGTTAATGAAGAAGTCAATATTATTCCCTAGCGGGGCATTTTGGTATCGTTCCCTGGGTAAAGCTATACAGTTGTAGTGCTCAGCAAGAGCAGCTCTAACGGACATTTTAGAACTACCACTAGTGCGCACAGTGTTCTTGCGTGGGTCCAAACAATGGCAAGCTTGTCGGTGTTTGGGATTTTAACGTGCGCACAGATGTTGATGCATGCGATATAGCACAAGGGGACTGTACGAACACCTTAAGAAGAGAGTCTGCACTGAGTCTGGGGTTGTGGGCAAAACAGCAACAACCTTGCCGCTCCAGGAGAATCAGACAGGAGAGTCAGTATTGCGCCTGGTTTTTCAGTCCGACGCTGGAGCTAGCTACCAACTGAGCTATCGCACCCCAGCTTTGCAGGCTTTATCGTTAAAATTCCTGTAAACCGGAAGTGGAGTGAAGACGTGCTGTTTAAAGTAGGATATATATATCCGCCAGGGTTTCTCCCTCTTCCCCCGCCTTCGCCCGTCCCTAATAAGCCTTATGGTTTCTGTGGACGTAAAGCACCATGAAAGAAGAAGACAGGGTTTATCACAGTTCAGGAGCCGTGTGAAAGTCGAGGTGGCCGTCCTGGGCTTCCCGTCCCTAATAAACCTTAAAGCAACACTGAAGAGGCAGGGTTTCTGCGTACTAATTTAGTTCGGAAGTCCTACCTTTTTGATTCACTTCATATCTCCCCCCGCCACCCCTCCCCCCAATCTTCTTTGAATGTAAACTGTGATACATGTGTCTAGAACTGGTCATACTATTTTAACTCGTAATGATACGTTGTTGTTAAACTGGTCGAGTCATCTCCGGTGAGGAGGACCGATATATCCCTGGAGGTGGGGGAAAAGGGAATTAACTATGTAAGTATGTTTGCTTAATGTTACATTGTCACCATCAAAGTGATTATTGCACTGAGATGGGCCTCGGCGGGAGCCATTTTCAAGGTGATTAATTGTGGCCGGCAAGATCGCAAGGCGGTGTCCATTTAAACATAAAATACTTAAGAAGAGAAAGCAGAGCTGTAGCGGAATCGAACCATGGCCCGTCGATCTGCTTACCATCTTAGCGCCCTGTCATCACTAAGCCAAACCGGCTCACAACGTCGTTATTTTCTTGTTTCGCGTTTCAGGTCCTGTGATTATGGTTGACTGAGCGTTAAATGTCACAGCTCGGGAGCCGTGCGAAAGTCGAGGTGACCGTCCTGGGCTCCCCGTCCCCAGTACTGTAATAGTCCTTAAGGTCTCTGAGTGGACGTAAAACAACATTGAACTTGTTGAATATGACCGCGGTACTACTTCGGATTGGTGAAAACTTTTGGTTGATCAGTGTCCAGCTGCAAATGAGTCTTAATGACAAGCTTTGTGATTATTGTCCTGATGGTCTTGACGGTCAGCGTAAGTTCCACTCACACACTGACTGACTGAGTCACAGTATTATTATCACCAAGGCAGGAATGGTCGAGTTTTGCCGCTGTAGCTTGTACTGTTGTAGGTCCGTCAGTTCACGGCACTCTTCCAAAGAACATCGAGCGGTGACTGGAACTGGCCGAACAAAGAAGTATAGGAAGTAACAGCGACCGAAACGGCTGGAACGCTATACTATATATAGGAAGTAACGACGACTGAAACGGCTGAAACGCTATACTAGATATAGGAAGTAACAGCGATTGAAACGGCTGTCAGAACGCTATACTAAGCATAGGAAGTAACAGCGATTGAAACGGCTGTCAGAACGCTATACTAAGCATAGGAAGTAACAGCGATTGAAACGGCTGGATCGCTATACTAAGTATAGGAAGTAACAGCGATTGGAATGACTGTCAGAACGGCATACTAAGTAAAGGAAGTAACAGCGACTGAAACGGCTAAACCGCTATCTAAGTATAGGAAGTAACAGCGAATTAAACGACTGGAACGTACACTATACTAAATATAGGAAGTAACAGTGATTGAAACGGCGGAAACGCTGTACTGAAGTACATGAAGTAACGGCAATTGGAACTGCTCGTTATAATTAAGTGTAGTAAATAACAGCAATTTTGTGTGCTGGTTATGTAATTATGTGTAGGCAATAACAGTGGTCAGTTGGAACTGCTCGTTATATAATTATGTATAGGCAATAACAGTGGTCACTTGGAACTGCTTGTTTTGTAATATAATAATATGGTTATGAAGCATCATAAATAATGGCGAAGGCCACTGGCCATTAAGACAAAAACACGATAGTTTTTAAAACAGTCTGTGACTATAACTGCAGTAGTGTGGGAAATAACAGTGACTGGAACTCCCTGCTGTAGAACTTGGAAGCAACAGCGACTGGGAGGTTCTGCAGGTCTTCAAAGCGTTGTAACCGCAAGTGTCGGATTCCTACACCTTCCTACTCGGAAATCACAGCGACTGGAAAATGTTACCCAAAAGCGTTATTTTATAATATTATGTGAAATAACAGCGACTGGAAAAATGCTGTCTGTAAAGCGTTATATTACTTCTCACCATTAGTATAGGAAATAACCGACTGGAAAGTGCTACGAGGTCTGTAAAGCGTTTTAGCCGTAAGCAGGAAATTTATAACAGCGACTGGAGAGTTTTGTTTATAAGTAAAGGAAATTTATTATAGCGATTAGCACAGTATACTGTTCTAGTCACATTACCGCCCACCACAAAACAAAATACAAAGTGGCGTAAAAGGGTGGGTCATTTTGTGTGTCTTGTTTCGCAGTGAGCGTTAAATTATTTCTGGAAGTGTGCTGAGTCTTTTCCAGTCATTTCCGCTTGTGACGCAGGTTTTTGTTCATGCTTGGGTGATTTCATGGTTTTTTTTACTCTATCCCCTCAGCTTACTGGGATGTGTGCAAGTACTGTAATTGAATGAAATAGTTGTAGCTCACTCAAACGGATGAGCTGCGAGAATGAGAATTTTCACGACAGCGAGTGTTTAAACTCTTTGACCGTTTGGTCAAACTTAATAGGATTTGGGAACACGAAAGTTCACCGACCCCTCCCCTCCCGCACCCCCCCTCCCCTCCCGCACCCCCCCTCCCCCCCACACATAGCAGTTTAGGCATGGGCCCACCCTTCGACTGAATAAAAATTACAGAGAAAAGTAACGGAACTGCAAACTATACTACTAAAGTATAAGAAAGAAAACAACGACAAACCAAACAAACAAACAAGAACAGGAAAAAACACACAACAACCAAACAAAAATACAAAAATACCTTATAACATTTTGAAAAAAAGGGGTGGGGCGTGGGGGTGGAGAATGACGCACCACCAATGAAAGAGAAAACACGGAACAATCGCTCCCGAACATTTTGGCAGTGTTGCTACAATGTCAGTAAATTAGTACGTAGTCGACCAACGAACACACGCCTTGATAGAAAGCATTGTCGAACGTGCCTCATGGGAATCAGTGATTGGGCCTAGTTTGCCAGGCTACTGCGTGTCGAGCATGGCCCTTTCAGTTCCATTTGGTGTATGATTATTATCATTCTATTGAAACAGAGACAGAATCGATGGCTTGGGCTCACATGTCGAACGTGAGCAGCTGAACTTTTTGGGTCGGGAGGATTTGGCGTGTTCTGTTGGAAAACTTAACCACCTCAACGGTCAGTCCCCTAACTGAGTAACAGAACAATGAACCAACCTATTCCTCCCTCGGATGGAAACAATTTACTACTAATCATGTTCGACATCTGAGCCTCGGTCATCTGATACTGATAGTGTTCAAAATATCTCCAAGGCAAACCCTATGTCCTCGATCCAGTCTGTAGAAATGTATCATTAGCTATGAATGTCGTGATTTGCAACGATAAACTACAGATTATATAATTTACTCGGTGAATGTGCACTCGATAGGAAAGCAAACTCGCCATTACGCCGTCACACTGGAAAATGAGCAGAACTGCACAGCTTTGTAGCTGTGCACAGAATACGATACGTTACGCTAAGATACTTTGGGAACTTAGGCGAAAATGATGAAGGAAGACTGGATGGCGACACAAAGAGCTGAAGAGAGGCTGCAGGTGTTTCGCATACATCTATAGTAATTAGTTAGATAACAATCTTTAAGATCGTTTTAGGAAGCAGGAGAATGGCGATTCAACAAGGACTGAGGCCACGGCAGAATGTGGAGGGGACGATGACTGTGGCAGTGCGGAACAAAGTTGTGTCTGATCTGTAGGGACAGCGACTGGAAATGGGATTCTTAAAGCTGAAACACTCGGACCGTTATTCTACCGCTTGTGTGTGTTCATTGTGTTCATGCGATCCAGGGCAGTAGGCCTACTGAGGACACTCAGAATAAAATAAGCCCATTTCAGCCATCATTCTTTGCCGTTAGGTGACCAGCAGCAACGACTCAGTCCAAAGAGCTGGGAGGTTAAAGCTGGGAGGTGGGGGGGGGGTGGGGGGGGGGGCATGAAGGGAATTGAACTGAAGCAATTCAGTAGTTCAGACTTATTCTTCTTTCACTGATAGCGAGATGCTTGGTATTTGATGCCTAATCCACCGCGAAGATTGTATTCAGCGCGAAGCAAACTTCCTTAGGGTATGGTCTGATTCACTGCTCATCACGTCTTTTGTTGGAAGAGGACTGGGGAACACGAAGCTGAACGCACTGCACAAGGAAGGAAGGCAAACATTCCTGGCAGCAGGCTATAATATATATATATATATATATATATATATATATATATATATATATATATATATATACAAAGCTATATTCTGACACTTGGGCGTAAAAGAGGTACGCTTTCGTAGCTCTTTGTTCCCGGCCGAACGTACTTTCAAAATATATATATTATATATAATGTGCGTCCGAGGTAACCCAGTCACCGGAGAACCTCCAGATCTTTACGAGAGCGTGGCCGGCAGAAAAAGAAAACGGGGGCGAAGTCCGGTGATGAAAGGCCAGAGGGCAGCAGCTGTGGCGGTGCACTGACAGACAGTCCTTGACATCCGTTGGCACGTGTGGCAGCTTATCAAGCTGTCAGTGCCGGCATGCTGTCGGGGCCACAGGACCCATTGCACGGACAGTGCTTTTATAACTCGACCGTCGCAAATTCCGGAGTACTTCGCGTTTCTACTTTACGGCCGTGCCTGGATGGGATGGACAGTCTCTCTCTCTCTCTCTCTCTCTCTCTCTCTCTCTCTCTCTCTCTCTCTCTCTCTCTCTCTCTCTCTCTCTCTCGACACTTACATCCCCCCTCAAGCCCAGCCCCGTTTTTTTCTGCTTACAAGTGAGTTGAGTTCATGTGTGCCTTCGGGTACGGTTCAGTAGGCGTCGGTAAATTCTTTCATTATCTCTAAATATTACCGCCTAGCTGGTACGTATCGCTTCTACGCTCACTGAAAACAACATTTTTACCAGTAGCTCTGAAACTAAAATATAAAGAAAAGGGGGAGGAGGAGAGTCGGCCAGAGGAGACGGCACCAGTTGGCATTCCACAAGCGGATTTGTCATTTCGGAGTTTAGTATTGTCCACTTCTGATAGAACTTTGTGAATCTCTTGCTGAATTTAGAAATAATCATGACGAAACACAAGCCGCTATACGGCAGAACTCATAAGACTTTGGTCATCGAGTTCATTATACATCCTCCACAAACAGAATATTCTTCTTTGTCTCCGATCAAACACGTTATAGAGGTTTCGCTCTGAAGTCAAAGCCTCGCCTCCCAAACTATACTATTACTAATAGAGGATATATATATTATATGGTGGAGTTTTTGTACCTTATATAATTTACTCGCATGCTAGGTGAGCGCTACCGTTGGCGATTCAGGTCTGTTGTTGTGTTCATGTGACGTCTTCCGAGCGCTAATTAACTCCCTTTGTTGATTCTGGCCTCCCATAGTTATGTTTAGTGTGTGCTTGCTTCAGCCTCCGACGTGTGTGTGTGTGTGTGTGTGTGTGTGTGTGTGTGTGTGTGTGTGTGTGTGTGTGTGTGTGTGTGTGTGTGTGTGTTGGAAATGATGAGAAAAACGTTGAAACGAATCAAGTGTTGTAGTGTATAATATTTGAATATTTGCTTAAATTGTATAAGTTGTAGGACTTCGTTGGTCTCTTGTTATTACAAAACACACACACACACACACACACACACACACACACACACACACACACACACCACACACACACACACACACACACACACACACACACTCACACACACACAAATTGTCATCGTTGACTGGGCGATTTTTCTTCTTCCTTCATTGTTCTCTTTGTTCAATATATATTATATTTACATTAAAAAGAAAAGAAAAAAAGGATTGTACGTTTCGGGCTCACGTTAGGTGTAAGCGCTTTATAAATTACACTCTTTTACATTGCATGTCATTACATCATGCTGACACAAGCTTTCGAACTTGCCGCCATGTAGTAGCTGTGTTGTTTGGAGGAATGCACGATGATTTAAACCTGACTCTAACGTTCAAATGAATGCAGTTTGCCTCTTAAATGGATTGCAATTAGTATTAATTTTGATATCGTCTTACGCGACGTGTGCTTCGTATTTCGTGATAATCCAATCTGCCATATTGACGCTGTGACTGTGTCCATAACACTCTTTTTTATGTTGCTCTCTTTTGTATTGCTGTGTTTTTATTCGCTGGTCCAGAAAATAACACGACAATTCTGAAATCCGATCCTTCACTCCTGTCTAATAAACATGTTCGTCAAGTCTTGCTGTTACGAAACGAGCGTTGGTTCCAGAACAATAGGCAATGCTGCATCGTTAAGACCACGAGAAATCAATGAGAAATGACTATTCCGTCACATCAACACACAACTCGGATGCGTAATTGATATTTCCTTTCCTTCTATAAATGGATTTCTTTTGTGCGTAATATTATGTATGGACCTCAGACAAACGGAAAGAACGAAAAAAGCAGTTCAGCGACGATTACGCGTGGCAACTGACAGACAGACGTGGAGACAGAGACAGACAGTCACACTGGCATGTAGGCTAGGTAGACATGCTTACGGGAGGACTGGCAGACAGGCAGACAGACAGGCAGACAGACAGACAGACAGACAGACAAACGTAGAGACAGTCACACTGGCATGTAGGCTAGGCAGACATGCTTACGGGAGGACTGACAGACAGGCAGACAGACAGACAGACGTGGAGACAGAGACAGACAGTCACACGTAGGCTAGGCAGACATGCTTACGGGAGGACTGACAGACAGGCAGGCAGACAGGCAGACAGACAGGCAGACAGACAGGCAGACAGACGTGGAGACAGAGACCAGGCAGACATACTTACGGGAGGACTGACAGACAGACAGACAGGCAGGCAGGCAGACAGACGTGGAGACAGAGACCAGGCAGACATACTTACGGGAGGACTGACAGACAGACAGACAGGCAGGCAGGCAGACAGACGTGGAGACAGAGACCAGGCAGACATACTTACAGGAGGACTGACAGACAGGCAGGCAGACAGACGTAGAGACAGAGACAGACAGTCACACTGGCACGTAGGCTAGGCAGTCATGCTTACCGGAGGACTGACAGACAGACGGGCAGACAGACGTGAAGACAGACAGACATATGTAGTGACACAGACAGTTACGCAGGCAAGTAGGCTGGGCAGACGTTGCTTACGGGAGGACAGACAGACAGACAGACAGACAGACAGACGGACGTGAAGACAGAGACAGACAGGCACATAGGCCAGGCAGACATACTTACGGGAGGACTGACAGACAGGCAGGCAGCGCAGACAGACAGACAAACAGACAGACAAACGTAGAGACAGAGACAGACAGTCACACTGGCACGTAGGCTAGGCAGACATGCTTATGGGAGGACTGACAGACAGACAGACAGACGTGGAGACAGGCAGTCACGCAGGCACATAGGCTAGGCGACATGCTTACGGGAGGACTGGCAGACAAACAGACAAACTTGCACTAATAATTTAATTAATTCACGAACAGTAGCTTGAAATCGAGACAGCTAATGACCTCTTCTGAGGTAAGTGGAACTAATCGTGGTTTAACTGTGGCACAGAAGCATTTACGATGAATGTGAAGTATAACTTAAAAGGCAGTTGTAACGGAGACAGAGGAAACTCATTCTGACTGGCATTTTGCCTCCCGAACAATCATGACGTTAGGACACTGCGTGTACGTAGTATTTTGTATTTTTAGTCCGCCTTTGTGTAAGTCAGCATCTGGGTAATCTGAACCTGTATCACCATCGGCCTAGTCTCATCTCCACTTCGTCAGTTAGTACGAAATTTGTAAGAGTTGCGTTATAAATGACTTGTAGTAATTCGCATGTGTGCCGTGTGCGTGCGTGCGCGGCGCGCGCGTGCGCGATATAGAGGGCGGTATTGTCAAGATTCAGTCGAAGTCGTATGATGTGAGAAGCTGGATCGGTACAAGGGCATACAATTACAATGCAACATGCAGCGTGCGTTGTAAGCCAGCAAATGCGACTTTCTCTCTAAACCTTTCCTGTATCAATAGATCTACATGATATAACCGTAAGGCGAAGTGAGCTATGAGTTTTACGGACACCCGGACATATAATAATTATGTTCAAGCAGCTTACGATAATGAACTTATTCGAAGTCACTTTGCTTTAATAAATACAATTTTTTTAAACAGCTAACGCATGTAGGTTCGCGGTGAAATGTTTGTGAGTGCCAAATTTGACTCGCACGGACTTCCAGTGACGGACCATCGCAAAGCGCGGTCTGTAACTACGTACAGCGAGTAAGAAGAGCCAGCAAGAACTGGTGCAGGGAAAGCCATTGGTTCACCCGGTGGCAGGCTGGTTCACCCGGTGGCAGGTTGGTTCACCCGGTGCTTCACCTGGTGGCAGGCTGGTTCACCCGGTACTTCACCCGGTGGCAGGCTGGTTCACCCGGTGTCAGGCTGGTTCACCCGGTGGCAGGCTGGTTCACCCGGTACTTCACCCGGTGGCAGGCTGGTTCACCCGATGCTTCACCTGGTGGCAGGCTGGTTCACCCGGTGTCAGGCTGGTTCACCTGGTGGCTGGCAGGCTGGTTCACCCGATGGCAGGTTGGTTCACCCGGTGGCAGGTTGGTTCACCCGGTGCTTCACCCGGTGGCAGGCTGACTGGTTCACCCAATTGCGGGCTGGTTCACCGGTGCTTCACCCGGTGGCAGGTTGGTTCACCCGGTGCTTCACCCGGTGGCAGACTGACTGGTTCACCCGGTGGCAGGCTGGTTCACCTGGTGCTTCACCCGGTGGCAGGCAGGCTGGTTCACCCGGTGGCAGACTGGTTCACCTGGTGGCAG
>JABMCL010000698.1:620000-645000 GCA_018857735.1 Alviniconcha marisindica | reverse complement strand
TGCGGCAGGGAAAGGGTTATTTAGCTTCAAGCTTCCCGCTAGAGACGTCTAGATTCCCTGGTTCTGAGGCCGAGAACGTCTATGACACTGCTTTTAACACCAGTTCTGCGGCAGGGAAAGGGTTATTTAGCTTCAAGCTTCCCGCTAGAGACGTCTAGATTCCCTGGTTCTGAGGCCGAGAACGTCAATGAATGTACAGTTTGCAAGGGTTAGTAGAGCTTTTCAAACTCCCCCGTAGAGACGTCTAGATTCCCGGGTTAAGAATGTACAGTTTGTAAGCCAAAGTGTACAGGACTCTTCAGACTCCCCCTAGAGATGTCTAGGTTCCCTGGTTCTGAGGCCAAGAACGTCAATGAATGTACAGTTTGTAAGGGTTAGCAGAGCTTTTCAAACTCCCCCGTAGAGACATCTAGATTCCCGGGTTAAGAATGTACAGTTTGTAAGCCAAAGTGTACAGCTTGGAAAGCTCTTAAAGGAGAAAAACCACAGATAAGTGGTTTAGCTTTCCATCTCATTTTTCATCGTTTTTCACTGTTTAATTGCTGTTTAAGTGTCGTTTTGCAGCTTGATTTTGCATGTGTATGTGCATTCATGTTGTATGCGTTGAATTTTGACAATATGTATTTGTAAAGAACGTGTAAGCGCTTAGGGCCTGTGCAGGTTAGGCGCTCTAAGTATTCATTATTATTATTATTATTGATAAAGGGGATTACCCCGGAATTTTGCAGGTTGTGTTTTGTCCTAATAAATAGCGTTCTTTTAAATCTTTTATGTGTTTGGATCTTCAAGGAGAGGAAAATTTAATACACAGTATACATGTGGCAATCACACACACACACACACACACACACACACACACACACACACACACACACACACACACACACACACACACACACACAAGTCAACTTTTAATGTGTTAAAATGTAACACTGATGGATATATTATATGTAGGTCCATATTATATGTCTAGTCGTGGGAAGAGTAAACTCTGTTTCACCCACGCTAAAGAAGAATGAATAAGAAACGGAATCCGATCTGATACAAGTATGTGTGCTTACATAAATTACGAGTAGATAAGGTTACAATGCTTCAGTCTCGGATGTGGCAATGACGTCAGCATTATTTGCTAGATATAATTATATGTTATATGTATATATTTATATATATTATATATAATGTAAAATATGTTATTCATTCGACGAATGAAAAGGGGAAAATCCCAAGAATGACATTACTGTGAAAAAACAAACAAAAACAAACAGCCACAACACCCATAAATATATTGATAAAAACAAATAACTATATGAATAATGCAATGCTACACACACACACACACATACACACACACACACACACACACACACACACACACACACACACACACACACACACACACCGGGCGCGCGCGCAAGCACACACTCACACACACACACACACACACACACACACACACACACACACACACACACACACACACACACACACACACACGTACGTACATTTGCTGTCCCAGTCTCTCTCTTTCTCTTTATCTCTCTCTCTTCTGTCTGTCTGTCTGTCTGTCTGTATGTCCGTCCGTCCGTCCGTCCGTCCGTCTGTCTGTCTGTCTGTCTGTCTGTCTCTCTCCTTCCTTTGACCTTTCGCTCATCCCTTCTTCTCGCTCTCCGTCCACCCCCACCCCCCTTCTTTCTCTCTCCATTCCCATCTCTATGTAGGGTAACCTATCGATTGCAAGAACTGGTTTAGATTTTGTCTTTTGTTTTTACTCCCTGTTTTTGTATTTCGTTCAGAGCTCAGCGTGACGAGGCTGTCTGTATGAGGAAATAATTGTAATAGAACAAGTCCATGGAATCAGTTTTTGTGTCCACCTATCCGTTGTAGTATAAATCTGTAAACTCATAACGTATACGGGTATACAGGTTATAATTACGGTTTGTAGCTGAGGGCCAAATAACGCCACATAACATTCCTGCTGCTGAATATCAATGTATATATATATATATATATATATATATATATATATATATATATATATATATATATATATATATGTATTTAAACGGGTGTGCATCGACTTCTCACATGCGGATATATTGCATTGTCGCCATTGATTGCTTTAAAGGGGCTCCAGGGAATTTATATATATATATATATATATATATATATATATATATATATATATATATATATATATATATTATATAATGCTTGCGATACTCTTTCCTCCTGGGAAAATCTTCTTGGTCATCGTAACTTTAATTGCACGTTTGGTATTGACTCACTGTGGACATTTGGGTTCATACAGAGTTGCACCGTGCTCATATTTCAACCTGCACGGTCGACTGCATGCTGCAAACGAATGACGTCTCTTTGAATACTGTTCACAGTTCAGTAGTAAGCATTGTCCCAAAGTTCAAAAAACATTTGAGAACTGTATCTTCTTGAAAACGAGCGCTGGCAGTATACTGCAGTATCAGCAGAATACTGCACAATGCAGTAGACCTACATAATTTTCAGCGTTGACATAATGACAGATGACCCTAGAACGCCAGAAGGTTTCAGTTTCTGTCTTGGTCTTGTTTCAACTTTTCTGTTGTTCGTCTTTCACTTTGACATTTTTTTAAACGACTTAGTATAATGTACAAGCCATCGACAGTTTGGACACAATATACAGCAGAAGCAGAAGTTCTGTTCTTTCCTTCTTTTAAAACATTTTAAATTTCCTGCTTTTTGTTGTTGTTGTGTACTCTAATAATTATGGTCTTCCTTTTCTGAAGATGTTTATTCGGATATATACATGTACATAATTTGCCATGATAAATAGAATGATATCTGCTATCACACAAGTCGTATTCTCTGCTGTCTGTCGATGAGGAAGACTGAGCAGATGCCTTTGGTCGAGTCGTTTCTAGAGTTATACAGATGGCTTCGCTCTCAAACGCGACTTCGCTATTTTTTATTAGGTTTTTACAGTTTGCCAGACACGGCTGTACATAATAAGCGCTCCATCAAGTGCTGTGCAGTGACAGTTTGCAGACACATCCACAGTTATGTTCCATGCCAAGCACTGCAGGGTGGAAAGTGTTTCGACTGTGAAGGTACCAATAGCATAATACTATATCCGCACCAAGGTGTAACGTAGTCATCCTTTTCGTAGGAGTTGCTCAGCATGTCCTTAGATCGATGTGACAATGAAGCAGTTATCCCTGCCACGCTTTTTTTTATTTTATTTTTTATTGTTCGTGAGTTAGTAGTTGCCTAATTAGGAGTGTGTTAGTGTGCGTGCGTGCGTGCGTGCGTGAGTGCGCGCGTGTGTGTGTGTGTTCCTCCGACGTAACCATTCAAAATTGCTTCTCTAAATTGGACAGGCTCGGGTACATTTAGAAGTTGTTGTTTTTCATGCTTGAAGATTTTTGTAAGTGGTCTGTGCTAAGTTGAAAAATGATCTTCTTATAATATGTAGCTGCAGAACCGGGTGGATTCACCCCCCTCCACCTTTCTTCCAGCTGTCTGGTATCACAGAACTCTGTAATTGAAGAGCATTTGTTCCCATCCTGTTTTTGTCCTGATAGACTAAGCAATTGACTGCCACCGCTTTGATCCGTTTGACACACTGCGGTGCACACTACCCATGCCAGCTGTTTTCTCTCGCCGTTAAGAGCAGGTAACCAGCACCATTCTGCCAAGCAATCAACCAGTCCAGTAGTTTGGCAGAGGATCCAAGCAATTGTTGGACGGGTACTATGTCTGCTGAAAGTGAAAGACGGTCCTTCGCAGTCCATGGAAAGTTAAATACACCAGTCTGTAAATGTATGGCCCTGTGAAGTCCTGAAGTCCTGATTTGAACTTTGAAAAAAAGAAAGAAAGAAAAAAGAAAAGATCGACAAAGAAACGAAAACAAAACAGTAATAACAAAAACCCACAACCCACAAGAATAAACACACACACACACACACACACACACACACACACACACACACACACACACACACACACACAGAGAGAGAGAGAGAGAGAGAGAGAGAGAAGAGAGAGAGAGAGAGAGAGAGAGAGAGAGAGAGAGAACAACGAAAACACCACAAAGCACCAACCAAAAAACTGGTCGTTTCTGATTTTTTGGCTGGTGATGTGTTCTTCCCAAGCCCCACTGAGGGCAGTTTTTTTTTGCTTGTGATTTAGTGGCTTGTTTTGAACTGCTAGTGTTACTTGTGTAGTCCCTGGACCACCCACGAGAGTGCTAGCCCTTGACTGCGGATGTAGCCCCCGCCCCCACCCCCACCCCACCCCCATGAACAGCATAAGCTGAGAATTTTCAAACTGTCAGTTTCCACGCGTGTCAAACATGGATACACAGAGCAAACTGCACGAGTGTAGGAATAGTCGCGTTTTTATCCCTTTTTAAAACTTTTCTTTTAAATTTTTGTTTATTTTTTAAAAGATATAATATATCTTTTAAAAAATAAACAAAAATGAAAAATAAAAAAATAAAAAAGGGATAAAAACGCGACTTTTATAAAAATATTATTTTACTTTATAAATATATATTCTAGGATTGGCAACCTTTCCTTCCATTCCTCGTGTCCTCCCACTCGATCTTGCTACTAGTACTAAATAAGGTGATTACGATTCGTGATCATTCTTCTAGCCGCTTGGTGGTGCTATCCGCAGTAAGACAGTAAGACTGACAAGTCGATGAAATCTCTGCTGGTTTTTGTTCCCGTCTCATTGTTCTACCGCGGTCCTGTTGGTGCTTTGTTCTGCATCAGCTTGGCAAATACAGCCACATATTGTCTACATGTACGCATTTGCATACAGTTACTGACGCACGTGCATAGCAAATAGCTTTCAATCAGTCTGTGTTTTTTACGAACTGTTCAGAATAGAAGTGGGGATCAATATATGAGAATTTTAAGTGAAGATGTACTTTTTGTTTTTGATGCACAGTTTGCAAGCGTAATGCTTTATGAAAGTGAATGTTTGCCCAGAGCACTGATTGTGTGAGTATGGGAAGATCAAACTGATGCGACGCAAACAACAACAAACAAACAAAAACAATAAGAAAAGAAAACAAACACAATAATAAAACAACAACAAACAAACAAACACAAAGGCACGAGACGACAAACTGTGCACGCGGCAACACCACACCAACACACACGCACGCACGCACGCACGCACGCACGCACGCACGCACGCACACGCACGCACGCACGCACGCCGCACAGCACGCACGCACCACGCACGCACGCACGCACGCACACCCGCACGCACGCACGCACGCACACACACACACACACACACACACCACCGAAAAGAAAGAGGGAAAGAAGACGAAGAAGAAAAACAACAAACAAACAAAAAACTGGAGAGAAAAAAAATCTGAAGAAAAACCACCAAACAAACAACAACAACAACAGCAACAACAACAGAGCAAAACAACAACAACAACAAAGCAACAAAAACAAAAAGCAACAACAACAAAAAGGGGTGGGGAGAAGAGGAAGAGGAAGAGAATCTCAACGGAAAGAAAGACAGAATAACGGAAAGAAAGACTGGGAAAGAAAAAGAAACACACTTCTAAATAAAAGCGTAATTTTGCGTCGTATTGGAGATTCAGGATGGGAGCCGCTTTAAATGTCAAGTGATCCGTTCCACACAGCAGAGACACTGTATCTGTTGCCAGTCTGTTCGATCACACGAAGAGCAATAACAACGTGTTATTTGAATTGTTGGCCGTAAACTTTGCTCACGTGTACATTTTGCCTCTCGGTTTGCTTTCAAGAGCGAAATGTTCGAACATGAACTGTTTGCCGTAGGCAGTGGGACAGTGGGACAGCCATAACGACACAACACCCGAAAGAGTCATTAAAATGGATCTTAAAAGAGGGGGTGGTCTTTGTTCAGGAATCCATTTATGTAAACACTTATAGCAATAAAAATTATGATATTATATGTAGGCTTATGGCAATAAAAATTACAATGTAGGTTTTAGTTGCAATGAACTGCTTATGGTATATTATAACACAGATCATTTAATTCAGCAGTTCTTACCGACAGTGTCTCGTCACACATAAACCAGAATATATTATATGAGACTATGTCAGTATCAAGAGAAGGAAGGGTTTCGCCAGCAAGCAGCAACGACAACGGTGACAACAACAACGGCAGCAGCAGCAGTAACAACAACAACGATAGTACGAACAACAAAGAAACACAATTTACAACGCGAAAGTGTGGCATTGGACTGGAATGGCTGTGGTTGCTATTTTAGACTCAGTACATCTGTAAATTATTGTCTGCAGATCACATGTCAAGCACGGCTGATTTTGCAACGGAGTCTGCGTGTGTACCTACGTACATGTATATATGTACATGTACACAAAAGTGATGCCAGGATTTGACCTACTGATCCTTTGATTCCAAGCGATGGCGCAATACATGCTGCTCATATATATATAGCTATTTTCTGTTGCCTCCATAATTTGCCGTTTTCCATTTTTCTTGATTCTTCTGGAAGAGAGCGAGGCAAGGAGGGTGTGGTCGCGCATGGTGCGTACGAAGAATGCCAGGATGGTTGTCTGTCTGGTTGTTGTCTTAACTATCAGTACCATGCAGCAACAGGTCGTTTGGTTGGCAGTTCCCCGCGAAGGGGTGCCCGGGGATGCCTGATCAATGTCTCCCTCCTGTCTGGAATCTCAGGACTCTCATCCGACACCCATTTTCTATCTCCATGGCTTTCTGTCACACGTATGATCTGTTTTACATTTGTGTACGGCTTGATTTTGTAGATTTGTTATGATGATGCAGTCGATAATTATATATTTGTTTAATGTTACCTTGAGGCAGTCGGGGAAGTTTCTCCTTTTCTTCTTCGTGTGGGTCTTGTGCGTTCTCGGCGAGAAGGACGCAGGTCCAACATACTTTTGGTCCTCATCGCAAAACAAGTAAATATGGTGTTTAACGACCACAGAAACCATAGGGCTTATTATGGACAGGAAGAAGGGTGGGGGGAGGGGGGAGATTATATACCTTTCGCTACACCGTGACTACCAGAGTGACCATTGCATTAAGATGGACAGCGATGAGAGCCATTTTAATGTTTCATTACTTGTGAGGGGACAAAGTCACAAGACAGTGTCCACAAACCACAACCCTTTTGAAGAGAGAGGAGAGCCGAGGCGGAATCGACCCGAGGCCCTTTTGCTGACCGGCCTAACGCCTTAACGCTAAGCCCTCATTGCAGGGATTAGATGCTCAGTCCGACTGCCGCCAGCCTGTGCAAAAATACAGTGCTGATGATCCAGGAACAAGCTAGGGTCGACGGAAACCCTGACACCGTGACCCGTTTTGCCTTCGTTTTTCGGTCATCGGTTTAACCTTCGTTTTTCTCCCATGACACAGCAACATTGTGCAATTTCTTTGATTAGTACTCTCAGAATAGACAGTTGAAAAGCCTGCCACGCCCCCGCCACTACCCCCCGCCCCCCCCCTCTCTCTCTCTCTCTCTCTCTCTCTCACACACACACACACACACACACACACACACACACACACACACACACACCTTTAGTTGTCCAATCGGTCCTAAAGGTCATGTATTCAAACACAAATGGGCGACATCGTGCCTTAGCAGACGAAGCCCTCGGGAGCTTTCTTCTTCTTCTTCTTCTTCTCCTCCTCTTTTTTTTTTGCCTGCAAAGGTTATCGGTGGACACCGGGCGAACGTGTTAATCAATAGTTATAGCTCTTTACTTGGCGCTGTGATCACTGAAACGGATCAAACAGCTCTCGGGTTGAGCATTCTGTCCCTCCAGCCTGACAGCCATGACGTCATTGGTGAGCGTCAGGGGACAAAAAACAAACAAACTAACAAACAACAACAACAAAACAAAACGACCACAGCTAAGCAACGCAGCACCAGTTTGTGTTACCAACAGTACATAATGAGCAAGCACCCAGCACACTTTACTACTACTAGGTATCGATGTTAGGCATCGATTTTCAACGTGATTTTCAACGTGACGGAAGTCCGACCAATCACTAATCGATTTTGGCGCCTGACTCCGTTTAAACCTGCACACACGCATGGCCACGGGCCTTCCCCGAAATTGCTGCCGCCGTTGGAAGCGGAGCGGAAGGGTGCATTTCCGTGGTGCACGTGAATACCGTTTGTAGCGTGCGTGCTTTGGCCGGGCCAAAGGTGCCTTTTTCTCTCTCGTTTTCTTTGGGGGATTTTGACACTGAGAATAATGATAAGAAGAGTGATATTAATAATAACAGATTATTTGTGGCGCTCCATCTCCTAATGGCCCGGGACGCTTACAAAGGCCTCCAGATGCGCGCATTTCATCCCATTTACATAACACACACACACACACACACACACACACACACACACACACACACACACACACACACACGCGCGCGCGCGCGCGCACGCGCGCACGCACGCACGCACGCACACATACAACAAATACATGCCTTACTGGTGACTGGCTGGCGGAAAAGACAAAGAAAGAAACGACAAATCAGTATGCAGAAGAGAAGAGGTGGGTTTTCAGTTTTAACATAAAAGAAGAAAGCAATACGTGAAAGAGAGAGGAAGAGAGTTGCAGATGACGAAAGTATCAAGAGAGTATAACATACGATGACCATTGAACGCAATTATCAAATTATACGTTTCTAGACTATCGAATGCAAGCAAACAGATCCGTTCCGGACAGCCTGTCATTCGAGACCGTCATGTCGTTTCAGTTGCTACATCCAGCGGGTAATCGGTTCTTTTGATCAAACTGTTCCGTAAATCCTGCATCAGTGCATGTACACTACGCAGTTTGGCCGGTTTCTAACCACTGCACACACTCTTCTTTCTCATTCAACATTTCACAAAATATCACTGTCCGAACATGTAATGCAGTTTTGAATGACTCGACAAATTTGTCCATCTGCCATACGCCTGAAGTAGGTAAAAAAACAGCATTGCATGAAGCATGGGAATTCTGTCTTCCTGTAACATCTGCATTCTTAATCCATTCAACACTATTTTTTCAAGCCCTCTGTAAACACGAATGGTGATGTACACTATGAGCAGTCATTGTTACTGTCACAGTTTGTGGTTGGTGGATTTGTAACGTTTAGCCCCGATATATATGACTTAAAGTTTCATTGGCGGACTGTGCTGGAGACGTTTTGGGTCAAATATTTATCTATCAAACGTCTCGGGGTTTAATTTGTAATCGCAAGTCCTCTTGGCCGATTTTGAGTTAGAGTACAAGTCTCTGAGAGGACTTTTGATGTCATGAAGTTGACCGCGCTCGGCATCTTCAGGGCTTTCCTTTTTTTCTTTTTTTCTTTTTCTTTTCTTTTTCTGTGGGTTGTTTTGGTGAGAGCTCCATTTTCTTCCAGACGGCGGAGTTGACATTTTGCAGTGTGGCAGTGCGACAGAGACACATACAGCTGTATGAAGTGGCCCTCTCCGCACGGGCTGAAGTCGATGCCTTCGAGGCTTGGAAGACAAAAGGTTATTCAGTACCACAGGAAGGGAGGGAATCCACACCATGCGAACCAAAAGGTAGAGGGCCGGCTCCTCGCTGAGCTAAAGTGTCGCCTCCTCTTGTAACTGTCGCACAAGCTTCCGATCTGACCTCCGTGTTGTAGTGTGTTGACTGGTGCAATCTGACCTCCGTCTAGTGCTGTGTTGACTGGTGGAATTTGACCTCCGTCTAGTGCTGTGTTGACTGGTGGAATCAGACCTCCGTCTAGTGCTGTGTTGACTGGTGGAATCTGACCTCAGTGTTGTACTGTATTGACTGGTGGAATCTGACCTTAGTGTCGTACTGTATTGACTGGTGGAATCTGACCTCAGTGTTGTACTGTATTGACTCGTGGAATCTGACCTCAATGTTGTAGTGTGTTGACTCGTGGAATCTGACCCCTGTGTTGTAGTATGTTGACTGGTGGAATCTGACCTCAGTGTTGTAGTGTGTTGACTGGTGGAATCTGACCTCCGTGTTCTACTGTGTTGACTGGTGGAATCTTACCTCCGTGTTCTACTGTGTTGAGTGGTGGACTCTTGCCTCCGTGTTGTAATATGTTGACTGATGGAATCTGACCTCAATGTTGTAGTGTGTTGACTGGTGGAATCTGACCTCAGTGTTGTAGTGTGTAGACTGGTGGAATCTGACCTCAATGTTGTCGTGTGTAGACTGGTGGAATGATTCGAGCCTGAGTCCAGAGTGCAAATTATGAATGTGGTTTTCCTCGTTTGACTGCAGTTGATACCTCTCTTTATCAATGAACGTTTGCCAGTATTTGTGATTTTTGTGTCTAAAATGACACGTACAGTACAACAGTACTTTATTGATCCTTATAACTATATAAGGGAAGTTGGCTTGTTTCCTGTGCTCACACGGCTGTCTGGTTAATGTTACAGCTTTTGAGACATACACACACACACACACACACACACACACACACACACACACACACACACACACACACACATTTTTTTTAAAGCTGTAAGTGTAGTTAATGCGGAAGGTGGCACGATACAGAAAGTGGTTCGAGTAGTACAGTATAACAATATAGGGCGTGTGGCCTAGGAACCCAGCCGACCGGGCAGGCCTCGACAAAATCTCATTGGCGAAAACTTAGATTACAGATTTCAGAACCAGGACTCTTGGACATTCTCTGTCTGTCTGTCTGTGTGTCTGTCTGTCTCTCTCTGTCTCTCCGCCTCTGTCTCTAGCTGTCTGTCTGTCTGTCTGTCTGTCTGTGTGTCTCTCTCAGTCTCTGTGTGTCTCTGTCTCTCTGTGTCTGTCTGTCTGTCTCTCTGTTTGCAAAAGACGATTAGGCTGAACGCGAGATCCACAAAAGTGCGAATTCGTCAAAAAGGGAGACTCTTTTACTGGCTACAGAAGGTACCCGTAAGGTGATCTGACTCGTCTCGTCTCGTTCGATCTTACTTTCATGTCAGGTTGACGGAAAATTGCCCCGTGTTTTGTAACCCGACCCCAAAGGAAGTAAGGGGGGAGAATTTATTTGGGGACAGTTGATACTGCTTGTCGCCCTTAGCCGTCCGTGCAGTGATGATGTAGTACGCCATTTCTGATTCCATTCGGCTATTTTAGGATCTGTAGAGCTGACATTTTTCTCCCTGTTTATTGGGTGCTGTCATGCAAGGTTCTTGAAGGTACTGGAGTGATATGTGTTGATCAGTAAAGACGAGAGGTAGCAGCTCTTAACTGTAGATGTATGGTAAAAGACGGGAAGAAAGAATGTTACAAAATGAAATGGGGCTGAGAAATAATGTAAAAGATACAAAGCAATAACGTGAACAGTGACGCAATGGTCGAGAAGAAGAGACTTTAAGTAATTACCTTAAGAAAGAAGACCCCTCCACACCTTCTCCCCCCCCCCCCCCCCCCAACAAACACACACAAAACAAACAACAACAACACATACACACACACAGCAACAACAACAACAACAACGAAAACACACACACACACACACGCACACACTCTCTCTCTCTCTCTCTCTCTCACACACACACACACACACACACAAGAAAATAAGCAAACAAACAAACGACCCCCCACCTCCACCTCCACCCCCATCACCAACAACAGTAACAACTAGTGATGGTGATGGGAGTAGAAAAGAAAACAAAGTGTGGTCATCATGCAGAAAGGTAAAGATGCTCTCTCTCTGTCTCTCTCTGTCTCTGTCTGTCTGTCTGTCTGTCTCTGTCTGTCTGTCTCTCTCTGTCTCTGTCTCTCCCTCCCTCCCTTTGAAATTAAAACGGAAAACTCTACGGCAGCAAGGAAGAACTGAAGAGGACGGCCACACTCATCTTGCAGACTGGACTTTCAGTGTAGCTGCGATCGAGAGGAGGAGGAGGAGGAGGATGAAGAAGAAGTGAAACTGACTGCGCAGATTCTCAGCCATCTCGGAGCCCCTGACTGGGCAGGCGGTGCCACAGAACGATGCCCTTTCGCCACGGCGGTCCCACAGGGAGCCTGGGGAACATGGGTTTTTCACTTTGCTACAATCCCTTCTCATTTGGACCATTCGATTACGTCATCGACGGCCAATCGATGTGTAGAATACACACTGGCACAGTAGCGGCGGTATCCTCTCTCGGCTTCTTGCGTGCTTCCTCTTCTTTCTTTTTTTAGGGGGAGGGAGGGGGAGAGAGAGAGAGAAAAAAGAAGAAAAAAAGACAGGGAGGGAGGGAAGCTTAGAGAGGGAGAGAGAGAGAGAGTGGTGGTCGGTGATGGGGGTGGGGGAAGCGGGGCTGGGGGAAGCGGGGCTGGGGGGGGGGGGGGGCGTGGGGCTGGGAATTGTGCCTCTTCTTGTCAAAGAAGACGATCAAATGGCGAACTCTCCCTTTAGTATTATTTATTCTGCTCGTCTCTTGGGAACCGTGCGCACGAATCGGCCTGGCGCTGATCAGAGCGACAGAAGCTCGCACTTGTGCCACACTACAGAGCAGGATCTGGACATCGGGCTTTGAATCGTGTCCTGGGCCAGGATAGCAAACCACCCGACGTAGTGTCCTGCAGTACAGAGACTTTGTGCTAGGTCATCTCAGCTACTGCATAACACAGCTAGGCTTAATCAAGTTAATGTCCTAGCGTACAGCAGCTTGACACGTCATGTAACGGCAATAGTGCAGTCATCACAGCTACTGCATGACACAGCTAGGCTTAATGTCCTAGCGTACAGCAGCTTGACACGTCATATAACGGCAATAGTACAATCGTCACAGCTACTGCACAACACAGCTAGGCTTAATGTCCTAGCGTACAGCAGCTTGACACGTCATGTAACGGCAATAGTGCAGTCATCACAGCTACTGCATAACACAGCTAGGCTTAATGTCCTAGCGTACAGCAGCTTGACACGTCATGTAACGGCAATAGTGCAGTCATCACAGCTACTGCATAACACAGCTAGGCTTAATGTCCTAGCGTACAGCAGCTTGACACGTCATGTAACGTCAATAGTACAGTCGTCACAGCTACTGCATAACACAGCTAGGCTTAATGTCCTAGCGTACAGCAGCTTGACACGTCATGTAACGGCAGTAGTACAGCCCTGTTTGTTGTTGGCTCTTTCTTCTTCTTCTTCTTTTTTTTGGGGGGGGGGGGGGGGAGAACACTAGGACTTTGTTTCATTAACTTAAGGAGAACGTATTATATAATATATAGATCTTTCCTCAGTTTGTTTCATTAACTCAAGGAGAACGTATATATATATAAAACTTTCCCAAGTGACCTACCCAGAGATCAGGTCTGAGTAAATGTCGTTTATCATGGATTACCAAAACCGAACACCTGCCTTGATTTTGTACATTACGCTAGAAAATGCACGGACTTTCTGTTTGTGGTAACAGTGATTGGTGACCAGTTTTTGAGTTGAACAACAATCTTGATGTCATAAAAGTATTACAGAGAGTGAAATGACTTAATATGCTAGATCAGAGCGGCTAGACACCAGTTCTGAGTTAATGTCATTTGTCATGATTACCAAGACAGGAACACCTGCCTTGGTGTCGTAGAGTACAGTGAGTGAAACGACAATGCGGTAGATCAGAGCTACCGGCCACCAGGCCAGTTGCCATAGGTCATCAAGATTGAACATCTGCCTTGATGTCATAGATGATAGAGTAGACAGAGTGAAACGACAGTGTGGTAGATCAGAACTACCGGCCCCCATACCAGTTGTCATTAGGATCATCAAGACTAAAAACCTGCCTTGATGTCAGAGAGTACAGAGAATGAAACGACAGTGTGGTAGATCAGAACTACCGACCGCCATGTCAGTTGTTGTAGATTATCCAAACTCCAAGCACTGGTTTACAACATCCTTCCTCCAACCACTGCCACAACTGATTATGCCATAGGTCTCGAAAAGCTGTCATTTAACGGACAGTTTTTTGTTGATGCTCAAGTGGCAGTAATTTTGTAACAGTCAACTCAAATTATATCAGACGTTTCTTTTATAACCGGCCAAGTTGGTTACGCCAGCACAAATGAAACCAATATCGTTTGAATCGAGACGCAACTCTTGTTTTTACCTGGGGCGGACGCGCCTCATTTTTACGTGCGTGCTTGGACGCTATATTGCTTCCACAGTCATTATTAGTACCTAAACCTTTTGGAGGGCGCTGACAGCCTTGGTGGACAGCTGCGCGGAGATTAAAGAGTGCCCGTTCAGTGGCGTAACCAGTTCTGGTGGAATTTGGAGGAAGGTGCCGGAAAGTGATGCTGGAAGCGTGAGGTTACCAAGACTTGATTACCTGCCTTGATGTCAGCGTACAGAGAGTGAAACGACAGTGTGGCAGATCAGAGCGACTGGACAACACTATGGCAGTTTTCATCTACTGGTTACTAAGACTGAACACCTGTATTGTGATGTCATTCAGAACAGCATGCACGTGCTGTGGTAGACCACAGCGAGCGGAGACGTGTTCTTGAGTCAGTTATTAATTGCCGTATATTGCCAAGATCTAACAATGTCTTGGTGCGATAGACGAGCACAGGGCTATGCTAGACCATAGCGACTGGACGCCTAAAGCAACATCCTGGATTACCGTGGAAGCTCAAGGTGCACCGCGAAGCCATAGATTACAGAGTGTATTAGACACCCGACTTAGCTGGTGTTCTTGCGTGATCACAGCCATTGGATCTAGCAGTCTTAATCATTGGTGTGTGTGTGTGTGTGTGTGTGTGTGTGTGTGTGTGTGTGTGTGTGTGTGTGTGTGTGTGGTTGTTGTTGTTGTTTCAGTTTGTTGTTGAATTTAGAATCCAGACCATTGCTCACGTCTAAGTCCTGCTTGCTAAATGCCATTCTTGGCGTTTTCATTTTTGTGCGGAACATAGGCTATCGCAATGTCTTATTTAATTTTGTGCTTTTTCAAGTGCTCCCCAGAAATTTCACTTCCCCCCCCTCTCCCCGCCCCGCCCTCAACCCCCTTATCTCTGTATTCAGTGATGCAAACTAAATATTATGCAGTTCCATGCGATCAACACCTCTTGTATGCATACAGACGTAGGACAGTTCAGCCCTTTCTTTTGAAATTTCGATCTTTTTGCGTGGCGCACATTTGCGAAGTAGCGTTATTTTGTTGTGTACACTTTCCTGACATTCCGGGAAGCTGTCTTGTTTGGGTGGTATGATCTGAAAGTGAGTATAACCAACAACTCCTAGGTTCTACTGAAAGAGTATTGCCTCAGCATATTCACACAATATTGTAGTTTGTATATTGCGACTTTAATTGTGCATGCTATGCAACAGTTAGCTAATGATGGTTGTTGTGATCACAATTGTTATTGAAGTAATCATGTTTAAAAAGGGTTAACCCCCTTAAAAGGTTACGCCCCCCCCCCCCCTCCCTTCCTCACTAAATGAAAATCAAGAAAGAAAATCCCTTTGTGTCTGTCCATCCGAGTGTGGGGTCTTTCCGTAAAAAGAAATAAGGCGAAGAACGAGGTCAGCTCCGGGAAGACGGGTAAAAAGATGGGGTGTTTATTTACCCCCTCTTCGATGTCTTACCTGCGGAGGAAAGCCGCTTTCCGCCTCAGTCCACACCTGCGCGGCAGTGTTCTGTATCAGGCGGCGTGAGTCATGGCACCTCTATGTGCTCGCAGACCTGCTGGTACCTACCTCCCACCGTCTGCCGCTTCCTCCCTCCCAACTTTCCTCTCTTTCTAACCGCATAGGCACTTAAAATTCCTGTTCCGGGGACCTGAAGATACGGAACGTCTGCACCACTAACAGGCCTTGTGCACTTTCAGCGATTATTAATACGCCAGAGCGAGAGAGAGAGAGAGAGAGAGAGAGAGAGAGAGAGAGAGAGAGAGAGAGGAGGAGAGAGATTCATTTAAGCCAAAATGTTGCCCCTCATAAAGGGGTGCAGGTGGGTGACCTACCACCTCACAGTACATGACTATGATTATGCATATGAAAAAGAACAAACTCATGACTGTGTGCTTGAACTAGGCAGTGTGCTTGAATCAAGAACTTAAAATGCTACGCAGCTGAAAAGCTTTGTACAAATACAATACACTGCGCTGACAAATTGCATCCACCAATGGAGAGAGAGGGAGAGGGAGGGAGGGGGAGAGAGAGAGAGAGGGAGCGAGAGAGAGGGAGCGAGAGAGAGAGTGTTAGTTTCAGTGATCGTTTGTGAAATGAAGAAGGAGAGAAGAAGAAGAAGAAGATGAAAGAAAAAGCTTGCCAGGGTTATGGTTATGTCGGCAGATACACTATACACTGTTACAATGTTAGACAATGGCTGTTGCTACGATAAGCAAGACACTATCGACTGTGGAATGTGATGCACGCACTTCTAATTAAGGACTAGGAGCGTTTATCTCGTTGTTTTAACTCGACAAAAACTGCCTGCCTTAGTTCGACCTTAGCCTCCCGCCCCACTCCTATGTCTACGTCTCTTGCTTCGCTACCCGCGTTCATATTCACACTGCCAGTAAGTAGTTAATTATTCCTCTACGGGGTGCTATGTAGAAAAGGTAGGAAGAAGTGTGATAGAAGTGATCAAACCAAGCCTGACAGATTGTTTGATACGCTTGGTAATTTGCCAGGGTGTTTGAGGCCGGCTACACAGAGCTGACTACTTTGCCAGCGTATCTGAATTCTGATGTATTTACATTACACAAGGACAGACATCACAATGTGGCTTACATTGCCAACGTCCATTTAATAATTCAGTCATTTGACAAGGACGGGCTAAACAGTGTACCTTTTCCATCCAACGTATACATTTTTGTGTCTTGTTACAAACTACACTGTCGGATGCATTTTCCCTAGGACAGGCTGCAGTGTTGATGTTGCCTACTTTCACAACCGGTGCATTTTACGTAATGGATAGATTATATATATATATATATATACAGCGTACGTACAGTACGTAACCTACTTTGGTAGGCTGTTTGATGCTCTAGTCTTACTCCAGGACAAACCACACGGTGTACCATACAGATAGCCAGCTTTGTATGCAGAACTCTGATTCTTTACTGTAATTACCAAGATATCTGATGCATTTGCTCAAAGACACAAAACACAATGTAGTTTACTGTACATATAATATATCAGCCTGGGCAAAACAGTGAGTACACTAAAGTGGGCTCTTTCAGTGGCCTCCTTTCCCAGTCCAGCCGTGTACAGCTGGCGATGTCTAGCAGTATACTGTCCATGCACATTACCTTTTTACAGCATATGCACTATAGTGGGCCAGTTCAGTGATCACCTTGCCCAGCAAGTAGAGCTGGCAAATGTACAACAGTAACTTGCCCACACAGACTGTCTGCCAACACAGTACGCTTGCACTGTAGCGAGTGGTCATGTTGCGGGTGCAGTTACGTACAGCTGGCAAAGAACAGCAATGTATTGTCCATGCACGTAATCTGTTCACAGCATGTGCACTATAGCGGGCCATTTCTGTGGTTATCTTGCCTAGTCAAGTACAGAGCTCTGGCAAACGATTGTACAGCAATAATCTGTCCATCCATACACAGTCTGTCAACACAGCACGCATGCATTATAGCGAGTGGTCATCTTGCTTGCTGCGGCCAGGTATTATCCTTTCCAAACACACCATCACTGGACAGCACGGGCGCTATGGTGTGTCACTTCAGTGGTGTGTCATCTTGCTCATGTCATATCTGGCGATGTACACGCAGTTATTATCCTTTCCACACACACACACACACACACGCACACGCACGCATGCACGCACGCACGCACGCACGCACGCAATCAGTGGACATCACGGGCGCTATAGCGTGCCACTTCAGTGGTCATCTTGCCCACGATGTCATGTCATGTACAGCTGGCGATGTATGGGCAGCAGTATGCTGACCATGATACACAGTCTGTCAGTCAGCTCGACGGCAGTGTGTTTGGGAGCCTTGGGGCGCGGGCGTTGAGCGATAAGATCATTTCCATTTCAGCCTCAGGTAATTGATGGGGCTTCAAGATTGGCCCGGCACCCACGATGGCCAGCGTGACCAAGAGTGAGAGCAATTCATTGCGTGTGTATTGATTGCATGGCCTTGTCCCTTGTCCCGTCATGTCAAGGGTAGCAAAGTGCGGTGTGTGGGTGTCATACGTACTGGACCAGCTAACAGCTGAACAAACAAATAAACATCCCACCACAACAACCAACAAACCACAATTACGGCCACACGACCAACTAGCCCTCCCCAACCAACCAACCATATGGCCATCCAAACGACTAGCCCCCTAACTCCACCCCCACCCCCACCCCCGCAACCAAACAACCAACAAACCTTATGGCCATCCGAGAGACTAGCCCTCCCCAACCAGAGTTCAGGAGCTGTGTGAAACTGAAAGTCGAGGTGGCTGTCCCGAGCTTTCCGTCCTAATGAGCCTTACGGTTTCTGTGGACTTCAGGCAACATTGAACAGTGCTTCGGCATTGGTCACAATTTGTCCCTAATATGTCAACCGACATCCAAGGACATGAAGCTCTACTTCATCATCAGACCTCCCTAACCGACAACCGACAAAACTTATGTCTGTCCAACTGACTAGCCTTCCCCAACCAACAAACCATAATATGGCCGTCCAGACGACTAGCCCCCCACGCCCCCCTCCCCACCTCCCCCCAGCCTTGCACCCGGCCTCCCCACCATCCTCCGCCGACCCTATGTTGAACTCGACAAAGTTAAGCCAGCAGATCTGGTCGCAAAGATTGACTCGGTGAGTGTTTGTGTTTCATGCTCAGTCAGCCGCGAAGGTCTTTAACCTTCATGCAGGTTAGTTAGTATTTGGATTTTAACGTCCTGTCAACCACACAGGGTCACCTGCAGGACAAGCACACGATTCGGCAGGTCAGAAGTAAAAAGGCTGACTCGCTGTTTATCGCAAGTATCACTCAATTCTCAAAGATAATTGGAGGGAGAATGAAGCTGACTTACGAAAGATATATATATATATATATATATATTATATATATATATATATATTCGTATAATACCTATACAAAAAGAAAGAGAAACGAAACACGATAGACAAACGAAACAAAGCAGATAACTAATGTTCACAATGATGATTTGCCGAGACAGCACCAATCGGTGTGTTACCGTTCATTAGGCCTGATCAGTCTGATTTTAAAAACAATATCTGTACTAAGCAAGAGTGTTGACGTAGCCAGCTGCTAAACGAGAACTCGCTGGTTAAGAATTTTTAAGAGGAAACGTGCAGTTGGTTTCTGTGACTATAATTGTATCAACTTTGTGGGTGTATCTTCAGTGAGTGCTCTAAGTACTGAGAAAATGCGTGTGAAAGGGATTATTTATTCCGTTCCCTTCAGCCTTTCCGGTCCCATGCCGTCATAGTCTTGCTCAGCCCCCGTTTTCGTGACATAGCTTGTCAGCACCACGAGCCGGAAATCTTTCAACTCAATTGAGGCCCACCAAACCGAACAGAATTAAGTGCGGTGCTCGGATTAGCTGGGAAGGCAGCGAGGCAGATGTGTTCTGAAGTGATGTCGTGAAACTTCCATTACACCAGAGGGTGCGGGTATAGGGTTTTTGTTCATGCTTTCTAAGGCCTTGTAGATTACAGTTGTTAATAACGTCTTGTCTGATTTCCTTTCGTCTCTGACGTACTGTGTAGAGGTTTTTAGTCATTATTTCCTCCTCTTCAATCAACCCCCCCTCCCCCTCCCCACTTCACCCCCATCTACTTCGTTTTTTCATCCTTCCCTCCTCTCCCTTCTTTTCCCTTTTTACTTCTCCTTTTTCTTTTTACCTCTTCTTCTTCCCGCAGTGGTGTACTGCGGAAACATAAAATAAAATTCCTTCCGCTGTTGAGAACCCAGCAGCTGACTAGTGTTTTCCCTTTAAAGCCTGGAATATAGCCACGAATGCTTCGCCCACTGCCAGAAATTTCTTCCTTGTCCTGATTTCGACCTTCCGCGTTTTTTCTTCTTCTTCCGAATCGTCTCCCTGATTTTTAACTGCGTTAATTTGGGCGATTTTTAGGCAAAACTAGAGCAGTTTCCCGGGGAAGTAGGTCACCCTGCTCATAGGATTTTACTAGCGATTTCAGAAGTTCCCGTGATGAGTGCCTACGAAATGTAAATAGGTACAAAAACATGTCTTACTGTGCATTGATAGATAGATGGATGGTTGGTTTTTAACGTTGTAACAGTGAATTAGACAACTTCAGACTTGTAATTTAGTGACTTGCGTTTCGAGCTGGTGTTACACACGAATTTTGGATGCGTGATTCATCCTCAGGTGACCCTATGCGGTTGATGGGACGTTAAAACCCACTAACTAAGTATCTAACCTCTTCTTCTCCCGCCTTTTTTCCCTTCTCTCTCTCCCCCCCCCCTCCCCCCGGTTGTCTCCCCCTTCCCATTCTTCTCCGGTAGTCCGTGCGTAGTATCTTCCGCCGATCGCACAGAGACTGTATTGTTCATGGATCTATATAGGTCCATGGTGTTGTTGGTGTAGTGATATAATTATAATCTATAGTGAGGGTGCAGTCAAACAGAAATTGCTTGAAGTGCTTAGAATGTTGCCTAGGGATACGCTCAAACTCAGGGTGGTCCATCGTAACAGGGTCAGTAAGCCTACGTGGGCTCTTGGAAGGAAGGGGGGAGGGGCTGATGGGGGTGGGGTGGGGAAGGGGGTGTTAGATATTAATGTCCCGTTTGCGTGATGGTGAAACCAGAGATTTTCGTAGTAAGAGAGATTCCGCAGGGTATACTCTCGATGGTGAAACCAAGGTGGAACCTTGCCGCTTGTTTGAACAAGATCGTCTTCAGTGCCTGGCTATTTCATTGTGTAGTTTTGCGGTAGGGGAAAGGCGGTCGTAGTCATACCAGTAGGTCCACGATTTAAAGCAACCGTCACCCGAGTTCCCGTGCAATAAACCAAGACAGAACAGCAACAACCACAAAACCAACCAACCAAACAGAAGCGGCTGTGCAAAATCATTGAAGTGTCTGATACCAACTGCGTTAGAAACTCTGTGATTTTAAACAGAAGTATAGTAGCAGGGGCACAATGTTAGCATGCATGTACACGTCAAACAACCTCCCAGGATGCACTTAATTCCCAGTAAATATGCAACCAACAGTAATACAATTTTTTAATAATGTTAAAGTGCCTACCCCTCGATTCATAATGTACATCGAGATAGAGAATGTTATCCGGAATTTAGCAAATAGCTAAACACATAATGTACACATCGGCAAGGGTTCGAGCATAAGTATGTGCAAGATGCACACACA
Organism: Alviniconcha marisindica; assembly: GCA_018857735.1. Lineage (NCBI taxonomy): Eukaryota > Metazoa > Mollusca > Gastropoda > Provannidae > Alviniconcha > Alviniconcha marisindica. The sequence continues at coordinate 623,703 of JABMCL010000698.1, read as the reverse complement.
CACACACACACGCACGCACGCACGCACGCACGCACGCACGCACGCACGCACGCACACACACGACGAACAAACAAACAAACAAGCATGCACGCACGCACACGCACATTGACACATTGCATGTATACACAGATAGGGTGAAGGACAGTGTTGCTTAACCGAAATATTCGGAGAAGAGAAATGTCCCGAAGTTGCTTTTGAAAGAAGAGAGAGTACTAGCAGAGTGCCTGATGTCTTGGGGGAGATTGTTCCAGATGTGGGGACCGAAAGTGTGAGAAAGTGCAAAAGCATTGACATTGTGGAGATGGAAGTGAGAGAAAGTGCGAAAACATTGACCCCAAAGTGAATGCCGTAGCCCCAGGTAGCCCCACTGACAGGTTCTGATGGGCCCCTGTCCTGTCATGCTGTAGCCCCAGGTAGCCCCACTGACAGGTTCTGATCGGCCCCTGTCCTGTCATGCTGTAGCCCCAGGTGTGGGGACCGAAAGTGTGAGGTTCAGATAGGCCCCTGTCCTGTCACGCTGAGCCGCGGTGACGTCCCTGGTAGAACGCTGCTGGTGGCAACGTGTATAATATTTACATAAATTATAGCGTACAGGAAAAAGACGTAGCTGTTGTGTCCCAGTATCCCAGTTTTCAGAGAGATGGGACCCTGTTTCGAGAGATTCGTGACCCTGCTTTCAATGATCCTCTAGTTTAGCCTAACCACCGCTTTGACCGACATTCGTAAGTTCAGTTTTTATCTGTAACTACACGGAAGCGATGGATCAATAGGAGGACAAAGAAACAAGAACAACAAAATCTCACCCATACCCCCACCCCCACCCCCCACACCTCCCCCGCCCAAAAGGTTTTACTTTCCAAAGCGTCTCCCAGGCGTAACAGCATTATTATACATTCGATTTTAAATGAGTTAAACCCCCTTCCCCACCACCACGGCTTGGCCTTTCCGAGGAACTGCATTATTCGACTGACAGTTCGATTAGGATAAACGTGATGAAGGTGGCGGCCGGCGTGTTGGAGGAAGCGAGGCTTGTGTTGTATGTCTGGAAATAGGGGCCAGGGAACTGTCTGTGACCAGTCAGATCGGGTTGGACAATGGGATGGACTCGCTGGCCGGCCAACTTAGGCCGTTGCACCGTTTCGTGGTCTCCTAGAGGATGGTCACTGCGGCGTCAAAGCCATCCTTGCACAATTCCCGATTTTTATCATTACAGAACCTTATCCCTGGAGAGCTCGGCTCGGATTTTTATTTTATTTTTTATTTTTTATCCGTTGTAAATAAGTGAAATTTGATTACTGATTGCGTATGCTTATTATTTTTGTCCTGCTTGCTGTTGACTCCACCGTGTCCAGAACTGTGAGCCGGATTTTCGCTTGTGATTTGGTGATTTGTGTTTTGCAACGATGTTTTTGAACGATACAGCTGAAGTTATTTTAGCCAGTGCCGCTCTTTTGGGGGTATTTTGAGATTAGGGACCCTTTCCGGTAGACCGACCGTCATGTAGTACGAATCAGTCGCGTGGCGTCATGATACACCTGATACCATTTTTCCTGTCAAGTGTGGGCACGGTTACTTTAATGTCACTGTTAACCTTTGTACCTTTCACACTCTCTTACTTTTTGAGCAGAATCACTTGAACGTCGCTGGTAAACTTTGTACTACTCACAGTCTCAGTGTGGGCAGAATCACTTAAATGGACGACACTGGTAAACCTTGTGCCATTCATAATCTCATAGTGGGCAGAATCACTTAAATGGACATCACTGGTATTATATGAATGGTCTGTTTCTCTCTCTCTCTGTCTCTCTCTGTCTCTCTGTCTGTCTGTTTGTCTGTCTCTTACTTGTGTTTGATGGGATGCTTCTCTCTCTGTGTTTCTGTTTCGCGCGCGCGAGTCTGTCAATCTTTCTGTCTGCCTCACGCTCTGTCTGTCTGTCTCTCTGTCTGTCTGCTCTCTGCCTAACATCTCTGTTGTCTCTCTCTGCCTGCCTGCCTGCCTCTCTGTGTGTTTCGGTCTCTATCTCCGTCTATGTCTCTGTCTGCCTGTCAGAGTCTCTGTCTCTCTCTTTGTCTCTTTGTCTCTCTCTCTCTGTCTGTCTGTCTGTCTGTCTCTGTCCTGTTCTCCGTCTCATCTCCACTCTCGCCATTATGTGTATGGCTATGCGCCTGTGCCCGAGAGCAAATTTGTGCATGCACGTGCAATCTTCGCGCAGCAACAGTAAAGATACGACAAAGGCCGCCCCCGTGAAAGCCGCCCCCGTTGGACATGGACAGAGCTGATAAGATGAACGTTGGTTGCTGTCTACGAAGTTTACGGCCCAGCGGGGAAATCAGTGAAAACAACAACATAAAAAATGTGTGTTTTGCGGGGAAAGGGGGGCAAGGGGCGGGGGGTGAGGGACGGGCGACGGGGTTGTTCGCTCCTGTAAAGTAGGGTTTTACTGGCAATGGCTGAACGGAGACGATCCTCAGCGGAGGGTGGGTTTGATCGGCTTTACGAGGCGGACGTACGCCGGCACGCAGCGAAGACAGTCATGGCAGAGCTAGGCCATAGGCGGCAAGTCGCTGGGCGCCAGGCTGGAGGCTGCAGTAGAGCTAGGCACAGGGTCACTGACGGGAATCAAGTGTATCACCTAAGACTGTTCTATCGCTAATCTTTTGTATCACCCAGCCTTGGAGACCGTATTGCCTTGGGACCACGGAAAGATCAAAATAGACAGCATCCACTGAGAATCGGCAGAGCTCAGCTGTGTGAAACAGAAGTGGTCGTCCTGGGCTCTCCGTGCCTAATAAACCTTATAAATGGTTTCTGTGGACGTAAAACAACACTGAACCTGAGATTTGGGTTCATGGACATAGGTACCCCCTCCCACACACCCACCGCCCCCCCCCGGCCCCCCCCCCCCCCCCCTTCCTCCCCCTCCCGCCACACATCTTTATCTTTCCAGGCCTTTCTTGCCTCCCTGCCGAATATCTCTCTCTGTCTGTCTGTCTGTCTGTCTGTCTCTGTCTCTGTCTCTCTCTCACTGTCTCTGTCTCCCCCTCTCTCTCCCTCACCCCCTCACCGGACCTACGTTTGGTTATAATGGACAAGTATTAACCGTTTGGAATTTTTCTCATTACCGTTACAAATCAGCAACATTCCAGCGAGTCAGTGTGGATCTGCAGACAGCCGCCCCGGCTTGCCCAGTTAGTGGAGATTTTATGGCCGGGCGTTGATTCAGTCCAGATGGTGCCGGAAACGCACCAAGGGGGGAAATGGGTCGGCTTTCTGGGTGTGAGAGTTATGGGCCGTTATGATTTGCTCTGACAAGTCCGTACTTGCGGGGGGTGGGGGAGGGGGGGAGGGGGAGGGGGGGGGGGGGGGGAGCACGATGCACGTTTTGTGGACGTTACAGAAAGGGAAGGGGGCGAAAGGGATTAAGTTTGCTGGGAATAATTCAGGATTCACGGACAGGATCGTGTCCATGTGTCAACATTCCGCTTTTTTGGACTCGACACATGTACTGTTGTATAATACAGTGTGAAACGGGACAGGCTGTCGTGCCACGAGGCATTGTAAATGTGGTTGTGTGTGTGTGTGTGTGTGTGTGTGTGTGTGTGTGTGTGTGTGTGTGTGGTGTGTGTGTGTGTGTGTGTGTGTGGTGTGTGTGTGTGTGTGTGTGTGTGTGTGTGTGTGTGTGTGTGTGTGTGTGTGTGTGTG
>JABMCL010000698.1:607500-610000 GCA_018857735.1 Alviniconcha marisindica | reverse complement strand
TAGACAACATCTGAGAAGATTAGATAGCTATTCTGGTTGTTGTATCACCAGTCAGTAGGTACTGTTGTAGAAGATTTGCTGGGAGCCATTCTCGCTATTTTGTCACCGAGTCGGCCGGTACCACTGGAGGAGTTCAGTTCAGTTCAAGATGGCATTTATGCGCACGGAAAAACCCATATGCGCTCCACCACATCTCTCGGAAGTTTTCCCAAAGTTGCGTTTGAAACAGTTCCAATGTTCATCTGATTGACGATGGCCTTCTCTCGTCCTTTCAAGGAAGATTGTCGAGCGCTTCCTTTATCCACGCGTCTCTCCTCCAGGCGATCAGTCTTTTGATGTCCGTAGCTTTGTGCCAGCAGGGTCAATGTGTCTCAAGCTCCACAACACTTCAGATCTTCCGAGGCGCAAGCCATTTGTGACGGTTGCTTTCCCCGCCAATCTAGCTGCTCGATCATTTCACCGTCACTCCGGCATGTCCAGGGCAGTAGTGAAGAAGGAAGACAAAGCAGGAGCCTTTCTCGCGGTTGTATCACAGAGCAGAGCCAGGGGCAGAATATGGGATACAATTAGTTGGCAGTTCCTGAGAGGCACCGCGACCTCGCCTAGGCAGAAGATTGAAATGAGCATCGCTAACGGCTCAGGTCCCTAGAAGGACTTAAAGTTTCCTGGAGAGGTTGGCGTTTGGATGCGGCTGGGGTGGGAATGTGGTGAAGGGCTGGGGGAGGGGTGGGGGGAGTAGGAGTGAAGGGTATGTGTGTGTGTGTGTGTGTGTGTGTGTGTGTGTGTGTGTGTGTGTGTGTGTGTGTGTGTGTGTGAGGGGTTCTGTACCAGTGATACCACTTCCGAGCAGCTCTACTGGACAGTGTTGGTATGCATTTGAAAATGAAAGCTTTTTCCCTTGCCATTAAGACGACAAACATATTGGAGGAAAGAAACTGTGTGTGAAAACGGTTGCTGCCAGTTTGTGTATAGGATCCAAACGACAGAACAAATCGGGACGGGAGGGAGGTTGGTGGGGGGTTGGGGGGGGGGGGGGAGGTGAAGGGCATCATGCAGTATCCTGCAGATACATTATTGTTACATCACTGGACACAAATGCTGCCAAAAATAATTCTTAAGTCCTTTCTTCTTCTTTCATTTAAGAGCCGGGCCTCCTTGGGCGTAATTGGCCCTGGCAGTACTGAACAAGACAAAGCAGGAGCCATTCTCGTTTTAGTGACAAATTCAGTAATCACCAAAAGCAGTGTGTGGTATTTTCATTCCCCCCCTTCTCCTTTTTAATTAAAAAAAAATCCCCTCCCCATCCACCCCAGCGGGTAAAATCTAAGTGGGTGTTGGCTGTTTGAGACCCAAACGATGTGATATTTTTGCCCATTTTACGTCTCCCCGTGCAGAAGCGATGGTGATTGACACGCTTCCTGTGGTTACGTGGCTGAGGGTCAATCTTCACGCTACCTTGAGTTTCCTTGCGGAAGCGAGTGAACACAGGATGCCAAGCGGTCGTTGTGGTGGCGAGATGACACGTCAGCGGGATGCAGTCGGGCTGATGCATTGTTCTTTGCCCACCTGACCTTTCGTGTGCGCTGATCGCTAGCCGGCAAGCAAGGGTCCTAAAAGCAAAAACGTGTATCGTGTATTTTGGTGGGAGGGTAAAAGACAGTCTGTTCTGAAGTTAGGTGTGTGTGTGTGTGTGTGTGTGTGTGTGTGTGTGTGTGTGTGTGTGTTGTGTGTGTGTGTGTGATATTTAACAATAGTTCAGGTAACATGGAACTAATTAAGAAAACCATAAATGCACATGTAAGCCGGAAACATCTCATAATATTGTCCATTTTGTTACTTTTTAAAAATTTCAAACGTCTGTATTTATTTGTCAATTATTATCATTATTTGCTGTTGGACTTTGAGTCCTGTAAACTGCTTGGGGTAGTTTCTACAGACTGCAGTTAACCGGTGCACGTGCGATTCGTTAGATTGGTAATTTAGTTAGTAATTGGATTTGAACGTCCTGTCAATCGCACAGGGTCACCTCAGACCACTGGACGGGCAAGGCTAAATTCGGCAGACAGAAACATGTTGACAGTGCACGCGGCTGTCTGTTGGGTCCGGCGTGCATATCGGGTTCCCACAAGTCTCAGCTGCCTGCCTGCTCTGTCTGCCGTTACGTTGGTTTTGTCATCGTGCAGATCGTCGTCACTCGATCTTGATTGATAACTGATAGTGTAAATGCAAAACCGCGTGCTTTGTTGAATGCTGCTTACCATCAGTTCATCCCCCCCCCCATACACACCCCCCCCCCCCCCCCCCCCCCCTCCATCCTCCCCCAGACCTTACCTCTGTTGTGTACTCCGTCCTGTTCCCAGGTTTATGCAGGTTTTTCTTACCGATGTGGTGGTGACATTGATTTCTGTGAGTGACGATGATCTATTTGATTCACAGTTGAATGATGTGGACTGTTGTTCCATCTTAATTCACAGTTTGAATGATGGCGGAAAAGGGGGTT
>JABMCL010000698.1:600000-602500 GCA_018857735.1 Alviniconcha marisindica | reverse complement strand
AGGGGGGAGCATAAAGGCGGACTTTTAATTTGTTATGGTTAGCAACAGTTGCCACAATGCTGGAGTTACCGCTCTGCAAAATGTGGTCCTCGAAAAGGGCGCGTAGGAGGTGCAAACACAGTTTTGTAACTGAAGCAGTGCATGTTGAAGAGGGCAGCACGTTTACTTTGCAGCCAAAAACGTGCACTTTTTTCTTTTCTTTTTTTCTTCAGAGACGAAATCGAATGTGCAGCTACAACCGCTCCCCCCCCCCCCCCCCCCATCTCTCTCTCTCTCTCTCTCGCTCTCTCTTTAGAAGCTGTAAAACCTATAGCAATTTACAGCAGCAGATTCGGTACGTGGCGTGAAAGCCTCCAGTCTGCCCTTTTTGCAGAGCTTCAAAGTATTAATAATTATTTGTCGCCGCAAAAACGGGAGACAGTTTTGTTACTGCAGAGTTGATATTCTGCGGCGAATATTTGCCGCTGCAACCCTGGAACCGCGCCAGTGAGGGACTGACATTTAATGCAACTCTGCACCGCCAGTTTTAATGCTGGAGGCTCCTCCGTGTCCATGACATCGTGCTCACGTCTGTGACACCGTTCATCTACTACACCGCCAGGACTGCGAGAAGGGTCGGGTGGAGCGGGGGACGATGGGAAGGTGCAGACGAGAGGGGAGGTGCAGACGAGAGGTGGATGTGCAGACGAGAGGGGAAGGTGCAGACGAGAGGGGGAGGTGCAGACGAGAGGGGGAGGTGCAGACGAGAGGGGAGGTGCAGACGAGAGGGGAAGGTGCGGACGAGAGTGGAGGTGCGGACGAGAGGGGAAGGTGCAGACGAGAGGGGAGGTGCAGACGAGAGGAGGACGTGCAGACGAGAGGGGAAGGTGCAGACGAGAGGGGGACGTGCAGACGAGAGGGGAAGGTGCAGACGAGAGGAGAGGTGCGGACGAGAGGGGGAGGTGCGGACGAGAGGGGAGGTGCGGACGAGAGGGGAAGGTGCAGCCGCAACCTGAGATGCTGTCCCCGTGGCCTAGCCCTCCGTAGAACGAAGCCGGATGTTGGGCTTTGGCCGTCCTAGTTTTGACCAACGGCTAGCTCTGTCCACACGTCAATAGAAGAGAGTCCATGGCTTTGACAGCTGGCGTGAAGATGTTACTTAGTACAAGGCGTTTAAGCCAACGGGGCGCAGTTTCAGCAAGAGTCTTTTTTCTTCTTCTGGTCACTTACAGCTTTCCACACTTCTTCTGCTTTTCTCTTACAGCTTTCCACACTTCTTCTTCTGGTCTCTTTCAGTTCTCCACACTTCTTCTTCTGGTCTCTTACAGCTTTCCACACTTCTTCTGGTCTCTTACAGCTTTCCACACTTCTTCTTCTGGTCTCTTACAGCTTTCCACACTTCTTCTTCTGGTGTCTTACAGCTTTCCACACTTCTTCTTCTGGTCTCATACAGCTTTTCACGCTTCTTCTTCTGGTGTCTTGCAGCTTTCCACACTTCACAGCTTTCCACGCTTCTTCTGCTTGTCTCTTACAGCTTTCCACACTTCTTCTGTTTATCTCTTACAGCTTTCCACACTTCTTCCTCTTCTTGATTCCTTGCCGCTACTCTACCCCCCGTCGTTTTATTTCTTTTCTTTTAAATTGTTATTCCTGTCTGTTATAGAATAGTGCAGACTGCAGTATATATCATACTTTGGGAATTTTTTAAGCCAACTTGTTCTTTGAATTTCTGTTTTATAATCATAGATATACTTATGCAGTTCAATCCAAAGCAAAATTAAACACTTCCGCAAAGCAAAGCAGAACAACCCAGCGCGGCTCATCGCAGTAGGTCAGCATAACCTACATGCAGTCACTTCACTGTAAGCACCCAGTCATCCACCAGGCTCGTGTCAGGGTGATTTTCAGTTTCATCGCTCCAGCTGTCTGGAATTCGCTGCCTGCCAGTATGCGAAATCCACTGAGCTAGATCTTTCTAGTTCAGTGGCGAAATCTCATCCACACTGTCTGAGTTCAAAACCTAGCTCATGACTTTCCTCTTTAGACAGGTCTTTTCACAAACCTAGATAGACCATTCCTGTGGCTATAGGTTATGTGTATGGTATATATACAAGCAGACGAAGGAGAAAAAGAAAAGAAAGAAAGAAAAGAAAGAAAAAAGAGCAGGGATGAACACAGCAAACTGTTATGATTATACAACATAAGATAAGAGCCAAAACGACGTTTATTAAAGGACAAAGCCAAGGTTTGGGGTGATTTTTTGACACGATTTCCGTTAAAGCTCGCTGAGTACGATGGTATAGGTGAAATTGTGATCTGAGGGTTATAAACGCACCAAAAAAGCGATGGTCATTTTGCATATAATATATGTAAAACCTTGGACTTTTCCTCTAAAGAAATACAATCAAAACAACATTCGTTAATGATAGCAAGCAAAACGTACAAAACCTTGATTAACACCACAACCACAACGACGGCGACAACAACAACAGGAAGAGAGCATTACCGAAGGATGGTCTGA
>JABMCL010000698.1:575000-595000 GCA_018857735.1 Alviniconcha marisindica | reverse complement strand
AGAGAGAGAGAGAGAGAGAGAGACGTACGTGCTTCTGGAAACAGGAGCAGTTTAATGGAGAAGAGAAGGAAGCATGCCTCGTTAGCTTTCTGGGAACGATTCTCACGCCAGCTCAAAAAAACTTCACAAAATGGATCTCGTGCCCCAGTGGTTTTTGGAGAGCGGGTCTAATCAAGATGCGGCAGACAGAGGGACGAGGGGAAAGAAGAGGAAGAAAAGCTGTGCAGGGCAATCTTTGCGGGGCTTTAGGATTGTAATTACGCGGAGTGCCTGTGTGAATTGTGTGTGCTAGACATTCTCATCAGAACAAGTGTTGCTGGCTTTTATTTTCTGATTCCCGGACTGGTCAAATATGCCACTGATTAATTGGCTGGCTGATTGGTTGATAAGGTCTTGATGGAGGCATTGGACTAGGGACAGTTCTGTGATAGGTGAATGAACAGCCGACAGATCGATGGGATGGGGTGATTGCCAGTTAACTGATGTACTGATGTCGATTTATTGGCTGGTTAGGGGTTTTGCCTGTTTAACTGATGGAAGGATGGATTGATTTTTTTCTATTGAATGATTGATCGTTTCATTTGGTTGATTCACTTGCCTGATTCGTGTGTGTGTGTGTGTGTGTGTGTGTGTGTGTATGTGCGTGCGTGCGCGCGTGCGTGCGTGTGCGTGCGTGCGTCGGTCGCTGCAGTGTGTGTGTGTGTTGTGTGTGTGTGTGTGTGTGTGTGTGTGTGTGTGTGTGTTCGCGCTCGCGCGTTCGTGCACAAAAATAGATGCCAGGCTTTCGGCAGGAGATTGGAGGAGTAATAAACGTCAGTGTCGATGTTGGCTCCCATCCGGCGCCGTACGCAGTTCCCTGAGTTTGACCCGTGCGGCTTTTTGAGTCTGCAAGACCGCAACAAGTACAAGCTGCTTAATCCTGAACACTCAGCCAACCGTGGTGATCAGTCGTGTCAGGGCGGGGACCACAGTCTTGAAGTCATGTAAAGGACTGAATCACCGCCCGTGACGTACACTACTTTCTGGTAAAGGGGCTTGAATAAAAAGCAGAGAAAAAAGAGGGGGTCGGGGAAGACGAGAGAGAGAGAGAGAGAGAGAGAGAGAGAGAGAGAGAGAGAGAGAGAGAGAGAGACAGACAGACAGACAGACAGACAGACAGACAGACAGACAGACAGACAGACAGACAGACAGACAGACAGACAGAAGAAAAAGAACGAAGCTCAATGAACCTAGAAGACTAAAGCTAACAAGGCGGATCTCTTGGCCCATAATTATGTATGAAGAGCAAAATAATAAACCCTTTACTCGCGTGTATCTTCTAAACGGCGACCACATTGAAAGAAGACGGCATGTGTGAAGCGCAGGTCGGACTCTCCAGCCAGCCTAAGCACGTTTAACGTTATAGACTCTTTTTTGACGTTTAAGCAGCCTAAACGCCCAATAAACATGGCTGCTCGACACTGCCGTTACCTACAGAGGAGAAAAGGAACACTTCTATGGACTGACGCCATCCCACGTACCACTGGAGACCACAAGCTATTCAAGCAGTTTGGGATTCATGCGTCAAAACCTATCACAGTCAACACAGACAACGAAGAGAGGGAGAGGAAAATATCGAATGGGAAAGGGTCATAGGGTCACTGACACGTCTGCTACAGTGCTTCTGACTGTTTGATGAAAAACAGGATGCAGGACGTAAGCGGAAATAATTATGCCCCGATGTTCACCCGTTGATATAGGCATATCTCTTTTCATTTTCAGTGAAGTTCACGCTTCTCGTAGACTTTTCCATTAAGGTTGTCAGAATCGAGCAATGTATACGACTTGATCATGAACTAACTGAAACTGGCAAGACTTTTGTTATGCAGTGTCCTGACGAGTTAACGACGTTACACAAACGAGAGAGAGAGAGAGAGAGAGAGAGAGAGAGAGAGAGAGAGAGAGAGAGAGAGAGAGAGAGAGAAGCGTAAGAAAACAAACTTCAGCCTTGCTTCTTTTTATACGACTGTAAAGATCCAGCTACAAACGGATTTTACTGTAAGCCCCTTTTCCCCTTTTCTTTAGCGTCTGCGGTGTACTAAACATTGTGTCTTGAATTGATTGTTAACTTAAGTACGACTGGTAAGCACAGCAAACAGAAACAAAAATAAAACGCGAAAAAACTAAAGTTGGCGATTAGGAAACAAAACAAACAAACAAAACGTCAACTTTACAACCGTGGAAGTGGAAGAATTTCTTGGCAGCCCTCGTTTGTAAATAACAAGTCGCTTGATCGATGATATCAAGTACGTGTACACTATACCATCAGGTTACATCTGGGTCTCGAGAATCAATATCCGGAGTGTCTGTGACTGTGGTTAACAGTTAGAAATCAAGATGTATTGAAGCGGGCTTTTTGATCTAATTTTGTACACTTGATTGCCTTGCAACGTAATTAGCGTGTTTTGTTGCCGTGATCCCCGTTTCGTCAACACGACACCCAAACCGACTGGAATAGATAAGACTGCAACCCAGGTCCTACACTCTCCTCAGATCCAGACAGACTGAAGGGCAAAGGTCACAGATTACACTTTGCTGCAGTAGTATCGATTGCCTGCTTCAAATTCTGCAAGTCATTGAGCGAAGTGTCGGGCCACTGAACTTCCGGAACAATACGTCTAGACGGAACTTCGCACACCCTTGTAAATTCCCGAAGTGGGGTACTGCGGACGCAGAAATATGACACATTCCCTGGAGAACGTAGAGCTGACAAATTTTCTCCTGTTTGAGGCCTGGAGTACGTCAGAATATAGCCATGCGTGCTTCGCCTACTGCCAGGAATTTGTCCTTTCGCCAAATTTCTACTTTCCCGGTCCATTCACCTTCATTTCTCTTCCAAACCTTCTCCCCATGATTTTTTTAACTGCGTTAGTTTCGGCTAATATAGTTTCCCGTGATGTGCCGCGGAATAAAATAGCTAGCCACGCTGCTTGTCATCACAATTACCGAGTGACGCAGGTTCCTGTGTTGGGTGCCCGCGGAATATACACAGGCTCCAAAACATGAGAGACTGTGTAATGTAACAGTGAATCAGACACGTGTTTGTGAGTTTAAAGATTGTTCTCATCTCCGCTGAAGCCACACGCTGCGTTTAGTGTAGACATTGAGAAGTATTTGTTATTGGCTGTTTTTGACTCGTTGCGTTTAAACCCTGAAAACATTTCTTCTGCCTCTATCCCGCTGAGTCCTGATCGATTTGATATGTGCGTGGTGTGTGTGTGTGTGTGTGTGTGTGTGTGTGTGTGTGTGTGTGTGTGTGTGTGTGTGTGTGTGTGGCTCAGTGTATATGTCTGATTTTTGTACATGTACATTAACCCACTGACCCACCACCCACCATGTTCTTTGTAATGCGTTCAAGGCTTTTTAAGAATTTGCGCTTTAGAAATGATGATGATGATTATTATTATTATTAGAGTACTTTGTGTTGTGTCCAAAAATGGGATCCGGCTTTTGACTGAGTGGCTGTAATTATGTTTTGAGCTGATGTAAAAGAGTGTTTGAATGTATGATTCGACCTGGGGTGACCCTATGCGGTTGATGGGACGTTAAAATCCAAGAACCAACCAGCTAACTAACAGACTAATTAACCCTTGTGTCTGGCGGACGGCGCCCGCCTGGATCCACCAAAAGCTTGTTGTTGATGGGCGGCGCATGCCTGGATCCACCAAAAGCGTGTCGTTGGTGGACGGCACCCGCCTGGATCCACCAAAGGCGTGTCGTTGACTGATTGACCTGTGCAGCGGCTCTGAGTGTTCCTGCCGTTCACTGGGGGCATTGTTCAACACTTGCCAGTTGAGTTGAATTCAAGATATTGTTTATACATGTCCGTGCTGCTGATAGACGACATTGACTAAAGGTTTTGATCGTTCTCTAAGTGTCTATATAATTGTCAGCGTTGGTTTGGCGGCGTTGACAGATAGTTTTGGTGTCCATGTCGTCGTTGAATGGTTGCGCGCGCGCGCGCGTGTGCGTGTGTGTGTGTGTGTGTGTGTGTGTGTGTGTGTGTGTGTGTGTGTGTGTGTGTGTGTGTGTGTCCTTATTGATAAGCGACTGTCTTTTCCGATATGGGCCACTTTTAAGCTTTTTTCCTCCTGTTATTTAATTAACTTTTCGGCTCGTTTATGGTTAAGATGAAACCTTTTTTATGTTTAATTCGTTTTGATGTCAGAGAGTACGCTACATCCGGCCTCCTTGAGAGCCAGACGTACACGTGTCGTGGGAATTGCCCAACACTGTCACGATAAAGCCTTTTATATATTTTCCAGCTTCACAGTTTCAGACAAGATGATTACAAGATAAAATAATTTTGTTCTAGCTGAATATAAGCATGCGCGCGTACACACACACACACACACACACACACACACACACACACACACACACACACACACACACACACACACCACACCCACACAACACACAAGCATGCGCGCGTACACACACACATACACACACACACACACACACACACACACACACACACACACACACACACACACAACACACACACGCACACATACTGCATCACACCACACTGAGATTTACATCCCCAACTCGGGACACAAATCAATGCACAGGATCTACACCAACAGGCGCATCGAGCGGACAAAGTAGAGATAAGGCCCAGACAGAAAATCGTCAAACGTCTATTTCCTGTCTCTCTAAAGGGTCCAGCGCTAGGGTGAGAAATTGAAATTTCTCTCCGACCCTCGACACGCGGGTTTGCTGCCTTCCGACGCCTGTGTCAGCCTCGACACGTAAACGTCCTTCCCGAAACAGCCAAGCCGTGGTGTCTGACCCGTACCGGGACACAAACATCATGCTCTTGACCCGTCCACCAAACTTGACAAATTGGTTCCTCCCTTTTCCAACACTGGGAGCATCTTGCCCGTATCGACCACCACACCGAGGTGCTGTCGGTTGGAAGCAGAGAACTGTGTAGACGGGTAGTGGTTGTCGTTAGGTCGTGCTGTTGTTCCCCTGTCAGCATAGCGCGGCACGGTGGAAGCCGGGTAGGCCCATGACGAAGTCCCAACTCGGGGACCTTCCAAACTTTTGATGGTTGAAGTGTTGCTTTACGTCCACAGAAGCCGTAGGTTTATTAGGGACGGGAGCCCAGAACGTCCACCTCGACTTTCACACAGCTCCTGACCTTCCAGATCGCTTCGTTAAGTTATCTTATGCGGCTTATGTTATAAGAAAACTCCTGAAATAACGAAATCACGTCGCGCTACTTCGATACATCCGGAGTGCCGGTTATAACGAAGTAGCGTGATGTTTGCGAAGTTCTCCATAGCCGGATGTCAAACATAAGCCCCACTCAGAGTTCAGGAGCTGTGTGAAAGTCGAGGTGGCCGTGCTGGGCTTTCCGTCCTAATGAGCCTTACGGTTTCTGTGGACGTAAAGCAACACTGAACCATGCTTCGGCACTGGTCACAGTTTGTCCCTAATTTGTCAACCGACATCCGAGGACATGAAGCACTACATCATCATCATCATAAGCCCCACTCACTGTTGAGAGCCGGTTTGGCCTAGCGGTAAGGCGGTAGGCTGGTAAGCGGAAGGACCTCGGTTCGATACCGCTTCGGCTCTCCTTTCTCTTCAAAAGTTGTGGTTTGTGGACACGGTCTTGTGACTTTGTCCCCCACAATTAATGAAACATTAAAATGGCTCTCATCGCTGCCCATCTTAATGCAGGTCATTCTGGTGGTGACAGTGTAGCGATAGGTATATACTCTCCTTCTTCCCCCACCTCCATACACCCCCCCCCCCCCCCCCCCATTCTCCCCGTCCCTAATAAGCCTTATGGTTTCTGTGGACGTTAAGCACCATGTTTACCTTACCCACTCACTGTGACTCGGTATTGCTTCAGAGTTGGAAATGATGAGCAATAACTGAGTCAAAGTTATTGCGTTATGGATTACTGGAGTGTTGTTGCCTCTGTAGTCTTTGGCGTAATAGTATCGCTTTTAAATTATGTATAATAATTTTTGTTAGGCAATGCAGATTCTGTGTTTCACGTATATGCTATCTTGAAACAACAGCACTTGCCTCTGTACTATCCGCATGCCGTTATTACCAGATCCTCAACCGTTCATGTGGCATCTGTGCATGTGGAAACTGGTCATCCTGCCACAGTCATGGTATACGATGGAAGTGGGTAGTGGTTGTCCTTCCAGGAGTCAGCAACAGGAAAACTGGTTGTTGGTCACCGTGCCAGGCGTCTGCTGTGAGAGATGCGGGTATTGGGTATTGTGCCAGATGTTTGTATACAGGTGCGTGTTAGTTATTCCTTCAAACTCCTGCTGTCTATAGAAGATATTGGTGCTGGAAATCCTGCCAAACACCTGTCACAGGAGAAATGGATGTTGGTTATCGTGCCAGACATCTGATGTATCAGAAGTGGGTGTTGGTTGTGCTGCCAGCCGTCACTATAGAAGTGTATGTCGGTTATTCCTCCAAACGCCAGCCAGAAGTAATATTGGTTGTCGGTTATCCCCCCAAATGACATACGTATAATAGGGGAGAGTGTGTTTGTTATTCTGTCATATAGATGTCCATAGCTCTGTCTGTCTCTGTCTGTCTTTCTGTGTGTGTGTGTGTGTGTGTGTGTGTGTGTGTGTGTGTGTGTGTGTGTGTGTGTGTGTGTGTGTGTGTGTGTGTGTGTGTGTGTGTGTGTGCAGGAGATGTTCGTGTTGATTATTCTGTCAGACATCTGTCGTAGGTTAAGCCAGTGTTGACTGTCGTGGAAACGCTGCTAAAGTGCTAAATGCGTGGCTGTTTGTTGTGCTGCCAGCAGTGTGCGATACCTACCACATGTCTGCTGCCCGGCTAGGGGCAGTTGCGTAATGCCTTACACAACGTCGTTAGTATAGGAGCTGGTTGTCTATCCCGCAGAAGAGAGTCAGAGCTCAGGAGCTGTGTGAAAGTCGAGGTGGACGTCCTGGGCTCCCCGTCCCTAATAAACCTACAGTTTCTATGGACGTAAAGCAACACTTCAACAACTGCAGAAGACATGCTCTGCCCAGCTGTGGCCGTTGAATGGAGTACGTACCTCAACAACAAACTGGAAAGTTAGAAGCCGGGAAAACACCGGGATTCGTTTCCAACCGCGTACGGAATCTGCCGACAGTGGCCCTTTGACATTCAGCCAAGAAGCTGAAGGCGTGAGCGTCAGCAAGGGGGAAGGACAGGGGCTGTGCACAGAGCCACAACAGGCAGGAATTAATCGTAGACATGGTTTCGTCTTCACGCGGCCTTGGCCGGGAAACTTTGTCCCCAACTTCGATCTGCGCCGTTCCCAGGCCGGGAGGCGTGACGCTCACTGCGCTGGCTAGCTGATGACGTGGGGGGTTCCGCCCTTTGCCGGTTAGCAGGCTGTTAGTGTTACCGACCGCAGCATCTCCTCGCTTGACCCGCCAAGTCTCTGTCTGCACGCATCGCTTAAGTCGCACTGGGGTCATGAACTATAACGCTGATTTGAACAGTATTTGAATTTTATCAGCTGCGCTGTCGTGGAAAATCGAGTTCAGTTTGTTTCCTTCTTTCTTTTCTTTCGAACTTCTTTCTTCTTCTTCTTCTTCTTCTTCTTCTTCTTCTTCTTCTTCTTTTCTTGTTCGAGAAGCAAGCAAACAAACAAACAAACAAAATATGTATATGACGGAGAGATCCGGCATACAGGAATGGCGAAATGCCATCAATGAAAACCTCGTAAAGCAGTGCATTGGAATCAGCGCCGTCTGCTAGTCCCTGGTTAGCCTGCTTAGCTGTTAGAGCCATTAATTCGTTCCTTTACGTACACACGTCATAATCTGCTTTCTGAATGTGTGTATGATTAGGCATGTTCTCAACACAATGCCACATTCCATATAATAATTATGTATTTTTATTTGGCGCGTGACAATAGAGACATTGATTGATGTTAACGTTCAATCCACCGCGAAGGACGTACCAGGGCGAAACAGATTTCATGAAACCACAAGCTTTACTAGAGTCTGATTCACGGTCTGTGACTTACATGCTACTTCACGGTTGGAAGGCGATTAGGGAAAATGAAGATGAATGTACGAGGAGGACAGGAATTAGTGAGGCAGAAATTCGTGACAGTAGGTGAAGAATCCAAGGCTATAGTTTGATGTACGCTGGAGTTAAACGGACTCTCCTTTCATAGCATCATTTAAATCTGCCCTCAAGAGCCATCGTTTTTCCTCTGGACTCGGAACGCCTTGCCTGTGCGCTTGCAGTTGTGTGCCATTGATTTCATGTGTGTGTGTGTGTGTGTGTGTGTGTGTGTGTGTGTGTGTGTGTGTGTGTGTGTGTGTGTGTGTGTGTTGGAAGTGATGAGAAAGATGTTGAATGCAGTGTTGCAGTGTGTTTATGCAATTAGAAGTGTTCATTATGCTCTAGGTTGTGTGTATATATTTTGTCAACCTTATTGTTTTTTATATCGTGCGCTTCGGGCTCACGTTGGTGTAAGCGCCTTACAAATACTCTTTCACATTACATTACTTTAAAATGACCACGTCTGGCAGCTCTTGCTTCTGCACACACACACACACACACACACACACACACACACACACACACACACACACACACACACACACACACACACACACACACACACACCCGCCCCCTTAAGTTCAGTGCGTGGTGTATCCCAGAGCTCACCCCATCGCGTAGGTTTGTTTTCACGGTTCTAAGCCCAAGGTAGCCTTCGCCGTCGCACCCACACTAAGTAACGAACCTCATCAGGTCTAATCTAGAATGATGGACAGACAATTGCGAGAGAAAAAAAGGTGTAAGGCACATTTAACAGCAGCATACCTTCTACTGAACTGGAAGAGTCGGAACGTCTTGTCACATCGCGTCTTTGATTCAGTTCAGTCATTCAGTTCTGGTTCCGTCGTCTAGTCAGTCTGTACCACAGGGAGCCTTGATTTGTGTAACTGTGCTGGGCCGGTGACACAGGATCACGAGAAGTAGAGGGTACTAGCTGGCGCGAGCGTCTGTACCGAAGTCGCCACAGAACGCTCGTCTGCAACGGAAACCAAGTCATCTGGGTCACTATCCCAACGCGCAGATTCAAACAAACCATTTGTGTGTGTGTGTGTGTGTGTGTGCGTGCGTGCGTGCGTACGTGCGTGCGTGCGTGTTGTGTGTGTGTGTTTTAGTGTGTGTGTGTGTGTGTGTGTGTGTGTGTGTGTGTGTGTGTGTGTGTGTGTGTGTGTTTATATTTTATTTCTGACGCGTCGTTTCTTGTTTGTTTGTATCTTTCTTACTTTTTTCATCCCCGCCCTTTCGATCGGATGTGCACGCCAAATGTCAGCGTGTCTGGTATTTACCGTATTGGGGACACAAGGCCGTGGACTGGACCCCTACAGTGACACATAATCATCAAGTTCCGGAGGCCGCCCGTCCAAATCCACTATTACTATTGCCGAGAATATGCATGCACATTGTCTTGCAGGATGGATGGCGGACTGACCCGTAATGACATTGACAGATGATGGTGATGACATGACAATGATTGCACAATATGGTCAAATGGACCGAAAGGACAAAGATCTGAGGCTGAATATAGACGACATGGCGGATAGATTTGCGGATTTTGTGACTTACATCTAGAGATTTAGTTGAAAAGCTTGGGTTTTTTGACTCGCTTCCGGAATAATAAACTATAGCGACATCGTACCATCGACCACCTGGAAAAGAGAGGAGATGTAAGGGTATCATTCGGTCATCGACCCACAACCATCGTAAATTTCGCAAACATTGGAACTGTTTCAAAGACAGCCTCGCTGGAAACTTCCGAGAAGCATGCAGTCACTGTTAATGTGTGGAGCACATGCGGGCTTTCCTGATAAGTTTCTTAAACTTAGAAACGCTTGGAGCGGATCACGACAGACTTTTATTATGCACGGAAGATTCCCCATAGCTTTGCGTGCTTCGCCTACTGAGGGGAATTCCGCCTTTTAATTTCTTCCCTCCTGGTTCATTCGACTTCATTTTCCCCAATCCTCTTCATAAATAAATCAGTTGTGTCATGAGTCGTATTTTTTGCTTGTGGTGCGAGGAATTTTTGTGTTGCCGAGATATGAACCTAATTTCAACTAAATAACTAAATCCGGACCCCAATCCTCTTCATAAATAAAATCAGTTGTGTCATAAATCAGATGTTTTTACTTTTGGTCCGAGGAATTTTTGTGTTGCGGAGATATGAACTTAATTTCAACTAAATAACTAAATCCGGACTTCTTGAAGTGCTCGTGAAGCTTCGAGATTCCTTCGTGAACACTTCCTGCTTTCTAAACACTATTCGCCAACACCTTTCGAATTTCGCTGTCCAAGGACCGCGAAGGAAAGTCCTGACTAACGTGCAAGAATGCTAGCACCTGTGCCAGAAATGCACGAAGGCCTGCTATTACAGAACACTCACTGACATACGGGATCGATCAAAGAGGGAGGATTTACCCGCGAACGCTAGTTCACGTACGAATGCTAGTTCCCGAGGCGTGTACGGATGTCTACTGCTGTAAAAGAACGTGACACACTGATTCGATCAAACAGGGGGGAAGAGAGGGAGGGGGAGAGAGAGAGGGGGGGGGAGGAGAGAGAGAGAGGAGGAGAGAGAGAGAGAGAGAGGAGAGAGAGAGAGAGGGAGGAGGGAGGGAGAGAGAGAGAGAGAGGGGAGGAGGGAGGAGAGAGAGAGGGGGGAGAGAGAGAGAGAGGGAGGAGAGGGAGAGAGGAGAGAGGGAGAGGGGGGGGGGGGGGAGAGGAGGGAGGGAGAGAGAGAGGGAGGGGGAGAGAGAGAGAGGTGTTCGTGCCGTGGCGGATGTTGGTGCAAGGGATGTAGTGCTTCCCTTGCGAGTTCCGCCACCCCGCCCATTCAGTCATTCTCGGCGCTTTGAATCGAAGCCTTGGCCTTTGTCAGTCTGCGTTGGTGGCGTTTGGCAGATGTACACACAAGAGAGAGAAAATAGTCACATACAATCAAGGGGCCACCAGGAAGCGGTGGGCTGTGTAGCGTTTCTTCCCAGCTTTCTGGGAATGTCAATGTTTGGGGATTTTGAGGAACAGGTTGCGTCTCGGTGTAATTATATCCAGCGCGCAGGCTGTGGAACAGCTGCAGTGACTTTTAGCAGTCTTAGCCGTTCCGAAAAGTGCCCCAACGTCAGAGTCACAGGAAACACACACACACACACACACACACACACACACACACACACACACACACACACACACACACACACACACACACACACACACACACAGGATGCACCCACACACACACACACACACACACACACACACACACACACACACACACACCACACACACCACACACACACACACTCTCTCTCTCTCTCTCTCACACACACACACACCACACACACACACACACACACACACACACACACACACACACACACACTCTCTCTCTCTCTCTCATACACACACACATACTCTCGCTCTCTCATACACACACACACACACACACACAGGAACACACACTCGCACAGACCCCCCCCCCCCACTCCCCCACTCCCCACCCCCCACCCACCCATACACACACACAATGACAAAGTGACTCACTACGAGCCCACGATATGGTACCATTACCCCACTGCTCCCCTCATCAAAGACATTCTGCCTCTGTGCTAAATGTTTATGCGCTCCTCTCAAGAGATGGCTGGCCCACGAGCAGAAAAAAAGGCATGGGACTGGGGAGGCAAACTGGGGAGGCAAAGACCAAGGGAAGAAATAGTCAGAATTGGCACGTGTCCATGTCCAAGAGGCACTGACACGCACGCCGCCGCCGTCTGGTATGTGCATCGTCCTGCGGAGAGGATCTTGTGGAGAAACACAGATGGCCAACTGCTCCCCGGCAGCACAGTGCCGATTCTGATCTCCAACAGATCAACTTGCCGGTCAAGAAACCCAGGCAACCGTCTAATCAAGCAATGAACCATCTGATCTTAGAGTTGTCCAGTCTAATCAATACCAAACAGTTTGAGTTAACCAAGTAACTTTTATTTGTCCAGTCAACCGATCAATCAATTAATCAATCAGTTTAAAATGTCGATTAACCAGCCATTTCTTCTTCCTTTTTATTTAGTCTTTTCACATAAGTGATATTAGACTGATCTTACAATTATCAAGATGACAAAATGTCAGCAAAACGAACACACACACACACACACACACACACACACACACACACACACACACACACACACACACACACACACACAACCAACACACACACCACCACACACACACACACACACACACACACACACACACACACACACACACACACACACACACACACACACACACACACACACACACACACACACACACACACACACACACACACACAACCAATCAACAAAACAAATACAGAAGGTATACTCTTATTTGCAATCGCTTATCCAACCAGTTAATGAGCAGTCACTTGATTCTGTGGGTTCTTGTCGAAACATAACGATTGCATTTACCCCCCCCCCCCCCACCCACCCCAAAAAGAAGGTTTACCCTGAAATTTTGCACCTGTTTTGTGTTGCCCTATTAATGTCAGCGTTCGTCTTTATTTCTTTTTTAACCTTTTGTGTGTTTGTACCTTATTTCTGTGCTAGCGGCCAACTTTCCTTCAGATTCGATTGCAAGGTCAATCAGTCAACAAGGAATCTAGCAAGCATGCAACTATAGCTTCTATACCAGCCAACCGCCGTCTTGAGTGGAGAGTGTTTAACACAAAGCTGTCGTGTTCCATGTTGCAGGATTCTCTTTGCTGACATAGTGGGCTTCACGGCTCTTGCCTCGCAATGCACAGCGCAGGAGCTGGTTCGGATCCTCAACGAACTGTTCGGCCGCTTTGATCAGCTGGCGAAGGTAAGTCGTGACAGCTTTCACACTGATGCTTGACTGCACGCAGCATGGCTGTGATGTGTGTTGCGTCACAACGCCCCATCCTTTCTCCCTCTCCCGTCTCCCTCGCTTTCTTCCAGGGCTCGTTTTTGTTTTCATTGGGCTTAACGTCCACAGACACCACTGACGGTTCATTGGGCACAGGGGGAGTGTGTGTGTGTGTGTTTACGTGCGTGCGTGTGTGCGTGCGTGCGTGTGTGTGTGTGTATGTGTGTGTGTGTGTGTGTGTGTGTGTGTGTGTGTGTGTGTGTGTGTGTGTGTTGTGTGTGTTGCGTGCGTGCGTGCGTGCGGCGCGCGCGCGTGTGTGTGTGTGTGTGTGTGTGTGCCCGCGCGCGTGAGTATGTCAATGTGTGTGTGTATGTGTGCGTGCGTGCGTGCGTGCGTGTTTGCGTACGTGCGTGAGTGCGTTCGTATATGTTGGGGGGTGGGGGTGGGGGTTGACTTTTTTGATTTGACAGTGAGTGTAAATGGAGAGGGAAGGAGATGAGAATCGGACCATGGGCGAAAACGCTGGACATCCGACCTGAAATTCAGCATCATTCAATTAATGCAGACGAAAATCCGGTCTCTCGACGGCTGAGGTTGCTGACAAGCTTGCGACGCCAGAGAGTACACAGATCATCCGATCACAGTTGCATAGTTCATGATCTGCAGCCATTTCACTAGAAGCTGGCAAAACAAACAAACGTACAAAAACAGTAATAACAACAGTTATTATTGTTGTTGTCTGATTGAAGCGTGTGTTCGGATGTGATTGGGGCGGGGATAGCTCAGTGGTTAGAGCGTCGGACTCGTGATTGAAAGGTCGCGGGTTCGAAGCCCTGCTGGAGCGGCGGGAGAATTTTCTTCTCCAGGGTCGACTTTCTGTGCTGACTTTTATTACGGTATCCGTTCCACCCCGTGTTACTGCAGTAGCACGTAAAAGATCCCGGTCATTCTGCCAAAAGTGCAGCTGGCTGGTTACAGCTAAACACGCATACACCTTACGTATGTGACTTTACATGAAGTGACATGGTGCATGGTTGTATGGTGTACACATAACTTGCGCCGAGATGGCTGCACTTTCATGTGGCACCAGCCATGCCGGCGCTGTAAGTACAGCAATTCGGAGGATATTTAAAATTTAAAAAAAAGCGCTGTAAAGCTAGTCACTCATGTAGAACCACATGCGAGCGCAGTGAGTCTGCTCAAGAGAGCGGAGAATAGCGCTATACGAGCGATCATCAATCAATCCAAAAAAAATGGCTATTGCAGGTGAACATAGCAAAAGTTATTGTGTGTGAAGATTCATTCATAATATTAGCTGATCGCCTATTGTGGAAAAAGGCTACAGTGTACCATCGTTCCATCAGCCTTTGAACTGCAGACCGCAACAGTTTTAATTGTCTCCAAGTCAACTCGTAAGACGGCCCTGTGTGTCTTTCTGTTTTTCAGACACGTGTAAAGTATTTTTTTCTTTGCTTCGTTCGCTCATCTATAAACAGCGCATTACAGAATGATTCCCAGTGTGTGCAGGGTACACGACCCGGCTTTTTGGCATCTTACCTTGTAGGTAAACATCAGACAAGTGCAGCATTTCCTCTCTTCAAACAACCCACCGACCCAGTTAGTTTTTTTTTGGGGTGCATAGGAAAAACGGGGAACGCCTGGGGGGAACGGAAAGCCTCAGCTGCAGAGTTTTATCCCGGCTAGCTGCCACAAAAGCAACCGTCACCGCAAGGCGCTTTTCTTCGATTGTGCAACGGTATCGTTCTCGACGAGTTTTCGAGATTCATGTCTTCGTGTGCCTAGTGTTCATGGGATGATGATATCCACAACATGCTCATGGGTCACGGGGTGGAATCCCTCAAAGTTTTAAAGCTGTGTGTTGGAATGGAAGCGAAAGACAATCGCTATCAGTCATTGGAGACATCTCATTTGCCATAGCTTCATTGTTCTCATCCACCTAATGTGGAGATAATGATGTTCAGAAACGTGTTTTTTTGTGTGTGTGTGTGTGGGTGATTATAATAGACCCGTTTATTTATCGATTCTTCCGTCGAAAGCATAATAGCCAACTTAGCAGATTTCAGCTTCCTTCCTCGACATTCCGGAACAGATTCGGTCGCCATCTTCGTCACGCCGCGAGTGATCTTAAAGCAACGCCGCCAGCGAAAGTCCGAAAGCGTTGGAACTGAAGCAAGGCGTATACATTTCACGGGCAAAACAGTGCAATGTTTTGCGAACACCCGCCTGAGGCAACGCGCTATAGTTCTTTACCATCGTGGGGTGGGAAGCAAGCGAAATGCTTGTGTTGATAGAACGGTCGACTGGCTTTGAGCACAGAACGTGGTTCACGACGTGATGCGGGCGTCTTTGGTTGGGGGCGAGACGGGCGGGAACGTGATGTAAAGAAGGGGCTGCTGCTGTAACGAGGTGTTTTGCTCGTTACGTGTCCAGGGCGGGTGTCGGGCCCCGAGGGGAGGTAATTCACGTAATGGGGGCTGGTCTCGTGGCTGTGGCTACAGCGGTAATTCAACCTGCCTTGGCCGGGAATTCGGTTATTCACTGTTGCGCGTTCCTCGGCTGTTTGTTTCTTCTCGTTTCGTCGGACCCACTGACTTGATCTGAAGAGGTTGATTTACTGGGGACTGACAACATGAGCCAGCTTCGTGTGCTAGCTGCCAGCTATAGTCCATGCAGCTGACCAGTCCTGTCCACTCAGCCGCTGAAGCAAGGATTTTCGCCACACACCCGTGTCCGTATAGCCACAAGCCATCATCTGCCCCGCCATTCCCACTAATCAGCCAACCATCCCGTTCACGGGATCCGGGCCATTCCATTGCCAGCGCTGGTCAGTTTTCGTAACCCCACCACCCGTAACGCAGTTTTAGGAAGGACTGGAGGAGGGGTTCATTAGGATATAGTCTCTTTTTGTCTGTCCATACATTGTGTGTGTGTGTGTGTGTGTGTGTGTGTGTGTGTGTGTGTGTGTGTGTGTGTGTGTGTGTGTGTGTGTGTGTGTGGGTGTGCGGTGCTGTGTGTGTGTAGTGTGTGTGTGTGTGTGTGTGTGTGTGTGTGTGTGTGTGTGTGTGTGTGTGTGAGAGAGAGAGAGAGAGAGAGAGAGAGAGAGAGAGAGAGAGAGAGAGAGAGAGAGAGAGATGCTTTTCTTCCGGACCATCACCCTTTCTAAGCTCTGAATCGCAGAAGAGTTCTAAGCGACCAAATTTGTTTCATTTTGATAGCTTAATGTACAGAATATTATTTGCTTTGGGATATAATTATTGTTTTACTGGTTTTAGATGCTCTCTTTTCTTGTTCTTTCGCGCACGCACGCACGCACGCACGCACGCACGCACGCACGCACGCACGCACGCACGCACGCACACACACACACACACACATCACACACACACACATACACACACACACACGCACGCACGCATGTGCACTCACGTGCTTCGCCTCGGTCTTCAATAACCATCTCTCTTTCTAAAAACAAATAACACAGTTTCCGAAGAAGAAGAAATTTTAATTGATCGTAAAAAAGAGACGATCGAATGAACGATTGCCATTGTCAAACAACTGCCTTTCGCTCAAAACTATGCGTTTGGGACATCTCGCCATCGATTGCCTGGAGCGGGCGGGCGGGCAGGCGGGCGGGGGCGGGTGGGGGGGGGGGGGGGGGGGGAAGAAGATGTAGAGAGAGGAAACGCTGGAGGGCTGGGTCTGTTCTGAAAGGCCGAGAAAGGGCCTTGGTTAATCAGACTGAAACTGGAACTGTTTCTTCGTCAGGGGCAGCAGTGGGCAAACTTACAAGGGACGACAGTTCCGGTTTTTGTGCAGTTCCGGTTTTGGTGCGCTTTTAAACGTTTCCGTGGGGGTCTGAAACTCTCTTGATCTGAACTGAGCTGTGGTCTTAGAAGCCTTCATCGTGTGGAAAGCTAATCAGCTCAGGGGAAGTAATTGTGTGATGTGGGAGGACAGAAAGAGCGAGTCCTTTTGAAGGTCGCCGAACAACGCAGAAAATGGCCAACTCTTTTCACAGTCTGCAGGAAGGATGAAAAACGCGGATGAATTTTTTTTTGGGGGGTAAAGGACAAAAAGTACACGTAACCCCAATTCTAGAGACCACACGGACAGTAAACATTTCCGTCGCCTATTTGGGTGTATTACACAGAGTAGAAATGATTAGTGCCTGTTAGATAAACACACTTACACTACAGCCGAATGAACTGCTGCAGCAGGCTAAACAAGAAGATCGAAACCTCAGACGACTCACGTTCAAAGAACGCGCTGCTTCCTTCGTTACACAACACAGACCGACAACGCAGGGACTTTGTAGGTCAGAGTTAGGTAGATGGCTGCTGTAACATATTGGCTTTGTCGGAACCCGTAATTATGGGCTCTATTCAGCAAAAGTATAGGAGCTCAGAGACCCACGATGTACTGTGAAAGCCTACTGCTGTGACAGTTTGCTGTGACAGCTAGCACATTTAATCAAGGCGAGACACCGAAAGGGAACCCTTATTTCGCTTTTTGTTTCATTCATTGTTCATAAGGCATGTGTGTGTGTGGGGGGGGGGGGGGGGGGGGGTTAACAATAACAGACGAAGAAATGCTCAGGCTACACGCATTCCAAATGGGCAAGTGTAACTTAGTGTTTCCCTTGATTCTTCTTGTCTCCCTTGATTCTTCCAAGCACTGGACACAGCAGCCCAACCAACAACAACAACAACAAAAAAGAGAGATAAGAGAGAGACAGGGGGAGAGAAAAAGAGAAGTTATTTCGCTTCTCATCTCATTTTTCCTCGTTTTTAACCGTTTAACCGTTTTGTTGCTTGACAAAGGGGATTACCCCGAAAATTTGTAGATTGTGTGTCTGTGTCATAATACATAAGCGTTCTTTTGAACCTTTTATGTGTAAGGATCTTGAATATCAAGAGAGACAGTAGTTTCTTTTTTCTTTTCTTTTTTTCTTTATAGATCCACTGATAAAAAAAAATCCATAAGGGCTAAGGACCAAAGGGGACTGAATGACCGTAAAATCACTGTACAGCGTCTCCCCAACTCCGCCTCTTCCATCTCGGGTTTCATTGGCTTCTTTGGAATATTATTATAGCTACAAACATTGCTGCACTTCATTAGGAGGCAGCTAGAGTGCTAGTCCCTTCCCAGGATGACAGCTGCTGTCCGGGACAGCCGTCCCTGCCCTGGGTGAGTTGTCTGGAGCAGCTTTTCCTAGCTGACAGCTGCTGTAAAGGGGGTGGTTTCTCAGAATGACAGCTTCCGTCCGTCTGGGGCTGCCTTCCCTGGGTGAGAGTTGTTCGGGGTTGCTTTTCGTAGCTGACAGCTTCTGTATGGGGCTGCCTTCTCTGGATGACAGCTTCTGTGTGGGGCTGCCTTCTCTGGATGACAGCTCTGTTTAGGGCTGCCTTCTCTGGACGGCAGCTTCTGTATGGGGCTGCCTTCTCTGGATGACAGCTTCTGTATGGGGCTGCCTTCTCTGGATGACAGCTTCTGTATGGGGCTACCATCTCTGGATGACAGCTCTGTTTGGGGCTGCCTTCTCTGGATGACAGCTTCTGTATGGGGTTGCCTTCTCTGGATGACAGCTTCTGTATGGGGCTGCCTTCTCTGGATGACAGCTCTGTTTGGGGCTGCCTTCTCTGGATGACAGCTTCTGTATGGGGTTGCCTTCTCTGGATGACAGCTTCTGTATGGGGCTGCCTTCTCTGGATGACAGCTTCTGTATGGGGCTGCCTTCTCTGGATGACAGCTTCTGTATGGGGCTGCCTTCTCTGAATGACAGCTCTGTTTGGGGCTGCCTTCTCTGGATGACAGCTCTGTTTGGGGCTGCCTTCTCTGGATGACAGATCTATTTGGGGCTGCCTTCTCTGGGCGACAGCTCTTTATGGGGCTGCCTTCTCTGGATGACAGCTCTTTATGGGGCTGCCTTCTCTGGATGACGGCTCTATCCACTTGGGGCTGCCTTCTCAGAACGACAGCTTCCGTCCGTCTGGGGCTGCCTTCCCTGGACTAGAGCTTTGGCTGGGGCTTCTTTGCCTGGATGACTGCTAGATGTGTCTGGGGCCGCTTTCCCTAGACGACCGCTTCTGTCTGGGGATACTTTTCCAGAATGACAGCTCTGTGTGTGGATTCTTTCCGTGGACGACAGCTCTGTGTGAGGATACGTTTTCTGTACGACAGCTCTGCCTAGGGATTCTTTCTCTGAATGGCAGCAATGTCTGGGAATACGTTTCCTGGACTGCGGTTTTGTCTGGGGACACTTTCCTTGGACGACAGCTCTGTCAGGGGATACTTTTCTTGGACAACAGCTTTGTCTGGGGATACTTTCCTTGGACGACAGCTCTGTCTGGGGATACTTTCCTTGGACGACAGCTCTGTCTGGGGATACTTTCCTTGGACGACAGCTCTGTCTGGAGATAGCTTTCAGTGGGTGACTTTTCTCTGTCTGGAGCTGCCGTGCCACTGTTCTCATTCTGTCTGGAGCTGCCGTCACTTCTGGTTTGTCTCACGTGTTTGATTTCTGTTTGGTAACTATCACTTCCAGCTCCGAATGAAGACATCGTGATCTTCACTTTTCCTCTCTGTGGGAGGCATGGCCTCAGGGGTAGTACTGGGTGGGGGCTGTGAGCTAAAAGGCAGCCGTGGCAGGCGTGTGCTAGACACCAAGCAAGTGCGTTCCCTTTAATAAGGCGGCGGGGATAATCTGCAAGGGAGACGACTTTTAGATCAAAGGAGAGAAACGTGAATGGAAGTCAAGGGAGAGTATTCTGATCAGGAGCGGTTAGACGAAATCAAGACTGAAAGCTGCCGATGGTCGGGGAGTTGCATTAAAAAGGAACAGACTGTTGCTGCTGCTGTTGTTTTTCTGCAGTTTGTTTTATAGTCCTGGCTCCTAGGGCCAGCCAGTAAAATACTTTCCCGCAAGGCTTTCTTGGACGGAGTCAAAGACTACAATTATCCAGGGCCTCTTCTCAGTGATAATCGTGATCACGATTGAAGGTAGTGAGCGGATTTGTGGA
>JABMCL010000698.1:535000-570000 GCA_018857735.1 Alviniconcha marisindica | reverse complement strand
GCATGGAGGTGGAGCTGGGCTGCGAAAGTTGGACTTCTTTCGCTTCGAGTTGTTTACTCAACAGCAGTGCAACGGGCATTGTCCTTGTGACTCTGCCCAAGCACGGCAGTTGAAATAGCAATTGCGCAGTGCACTAGTCGCTGCACAATGGCGAGGGGACACCGCCTTAACACTTCCATTGTTCTGGCGGTGGTCCACGGTCTCTCCGGTCTTTTTCGGGCGGTATCCGCGGTCGAGCCTTCACTCTCGCCCTCCCTAGCTCCCCCCCCCCACCCCACCCACCCCCCGTCCCCGTCCCAAATAAGCCACCTCGCTTCTGTGGACGTAAAGCAAAATGGTCACGGTCAAGGTCACCTCCTCAGAATAGGACGCCCCCAGTGGCATATGTACCCTCCAGTTCTGACACACTCGGCGACACAGGTGTGCAGAAGCATAAAATCAGCAAAATCCCCAATAGCAGAAAATTGTGAGGGACAAAGCCACAAAGACCGCAGACCGCAGCCTTTGGAGAGAGAGAGAGAGAGAGAGAGAGAGAGAGAGAGAGAGAGAGAGGAGAGAGAGAGAGAGAGAGAGAGAGAGAGAGAGTGAGTGAGTTGAGCCGAAGCAGAATCGAACTGAAGTCCTGCTTGCCAGTTTAACACCTTGCCGCTAGGCCAAACCACCTTGCCGCTAGGCCGAACCGGCTCACTTGCGGACCAGCAACAGCAGCAGCAGCAGCAGCAGCACGTGTACTTATCTCAAAAGGTTTTCTCCCGACACTCGTGTAATAGGGTCGTGAGGTGCTAAGAGCACTGCCCACAGCGCAGCCAGACTGTATCTTACAAGATAGGGGAAACGAGCACAACCTGCTGCTTACACAACCGGAGGTTATATGGTTTTATAAATCTGGAATGGTGCTAGTTGGGCGGAAATGGAAATCGAGAGGAGGGATGGGGAGCAGTACAGACCATTTTGTTATTCTGTACTAGGTTGACCTTTTTGTTGTTGTCTTATTCTTATTAAAGCGTCCATTGACATAGGTATAAGACATAAGTTTATTTGTCTGTATCAGAGATACAGTAACAATGTCACAAAATTGATGCCTTAATCTTGTGCCTTACCAATCAATCAATCAATCAATATCTTTATTGACACGTGTCAA
This sequence comes from Alviniconcha marisindica, assembly GCA_018857735.1. Classification (NCBI taxonomy): domain Eukaryota; kingdom Metazoa; phylum Mollusca; class Gastropoda; family Provannidae; genus Alviniconcha; species Alviniconcha marisindica. Next base: position 568,859 of record JABMCL010000698.1, on the reverse strand, counting down.
GTAAAATTTGCATGCACATGGAATGAGGCGTGGTGTTGAGAGCAGTGATAATCATACACAATATCTTGTCTTGACATTAATGGTACCGGACATTCTTACGCTGCTGGGAGTATAATTTTTATTCTCAAAAAACGTCACTGATTTCCAATTCCACCCGGCCATTTTCATGGTTACGGCTGCACTCAGTGTGCTGTGGTGCATAAGCTGACCAGAACAGGGTAGCTCACAATGGAAAGCAATCTGTAGCTTTTTTGTGCTTTATTTTTTAACTCGAAATATTTTCTAAACTCTCTTCCCTAGCGGCCAGCCATAAACACAGACGAGGTCGGCCACGCATTTTTCGTAGTGTGGTAGGGGTTCTATTCAGACCCTAGTTTAATTACGTCTGATAGGATTGTCCAGCGCTGTGCTGACTCGTGCAATTCTCCACCACTAGATTCTCCATTAATCCATTCAGTAACGGTATGTTTTCGATGAAAGCCATTTGGATTTCCAACTGGCAAACACAATCAGCAGAAAACCGATATCCTCTCGCTGTCTCTGTCTGTCTCTGTCTCTGTGTGTCTGTCTCTGTCTCTGTCTGTCTGTCTGTCTGTCTGTCTGTCTGTCTGTCTGTCTGTCTGTCTGTCTGTCTGTCTGTCTGTCTGTCTCTCTCTCTCTCTCTCTCTCTCTCTCTCTCTCTCTCTCTCTCTCTCTCTCGTGTTTTGTTTTGGATTGTTTGCCCGAAGGCTCGATGTAAAACAAATATTGCTTTGAAAAGCATATTCCATTACCCTCGTAAATAAAAAAATCATTCTGTCTCTGTCGCTGTCTCTGTCTCTGTCTCTCTGTGTCTCAGTCTCTGTCTATCTCTTTGTCTCAGTCTGTCTGTCTGTCTGTCTGTCTGTCTGTCTGTCTGTCTGTCTCTCACTCTCTCTGCAGAACAGTCCCAACAACTCTCTACTTGTGCGAATTCAGCCTGCCTAATCTGAAGTTGGTTTGCCTAGAATATATTTCACGTCAACGGAGAATCGACGACGTTGTAGGCGAAAACAACGACTATCGCTGTAGTCTGGCCATGTGTCTTCTAAAAACAAACAAAAAGCATATTGAGACTGCTGGCAGAGACGGTAATGGCAATCCGCCAGCTCTTCACTCCCAGCACGTAGGTCAGAGAGGGTTTACTCTCAAGCCATTACATTAATTCCCAGGCATGACCTAATGGCGAGTGCGCTGATTACCCGAGCCCAGTATATGCAAATCAGAGTTCCGTCGGCGGCAGAGGTGCTGTTAGTTGGAATAAAGGACATTGCTTTTTGAGCTCCGTGGTAGACTTTTTTCATCCAATGAAGCCTTGGGACGGGGTATAGCGGACGCAGAAATCAAGGCTTTCTTGTAATGGGAACCTTGATCTATCAAAGATCTCCCCTTTTTTAAAGTGTTAAGTCCGAAGTAAGACAGCTTTAGAATACAGTGTTACACGCTTCGCCGACTAGCAGGGTTTCTGTCTTTCTAATTTGTGCTTCATCCTTGAGGTGAACCCGTAACTATGCGGTTGACGGGACATTAAAATCCAAGATCTAACTTACCCACTAACTTCTTATTCCCTGTCTTTACGTACCGTAACGTTTCTCATATACCGTAACGTAACGTACGTACCGCACGTGCAGAGTGAATCAGACTATCCTTCGCGATTTGGTGACTTCTGTGTCGCCCTCATGGTATGACCTTGGCGGTGAGCTTGACGTTAAATATCAAGCCTCGATCAGTCATCCCCAGCGGTCTGTGTTTGGCTTGTTAAAGTGCATGTGCTTGCCGCTGATATGGCCTAGGCGGTAAGCTGGGCGTTGGCTATCAAGACTCGATCCATCATCCATTGCACAGTGTTGGAGTCATTGTGTACGTGGGGTCGAGCGTGCGTTCGGCTTTGTTGAGAGGTGCCGGGGGCGGACTTCGTTATTAATTGTCTTTCCCACTCTTATACGTTCCAGAACCCTTCAGTCACTGGCTCTTTCTTCGTCTTACTACCATCGACCTCCTCCTCCTCCTTATTCTTCTTCGTCGTCGTCGTCGTCGTCTTCGTCGTCTTCTCCTCCTCCTCCTCCTTCTCCTCCCCCTCTTCTTCTTCTTCTCCTCCTCCTCCTCCTTCTTCTCCTCCCCCTCTTCTTCTTCTCCTCCTCCTTCTCCTCCCCCTCTTCTTCTCCCCCTCTTCTTCTCCTCCTCCTCCTTCTCCTCCCCCTCTTCTTCTCCTCCTCCCCCTTCTCCTCCCCCTCTTCTTCTCCTCCTCCTCTTTCTCCTCCCCCTCTTCTTCTTCTTCTCTCTCCTCCCCTCTTCTCCTCCTCCTCCTTCTCCTCCCCCCTCTTCTCTCTCCTCCTCCTCTCCTCCCCTCTCTTTCTTCTCCTCCTCTCCCTTTCCTCCCCCTCTTCTTCTCCTCCTCCCCTCTTCTTCTCCTCCTCTCCTTCCTCCCCTCTCTTCTTCTTCTCCTCCTCCTCCTTCTCTCCCCTTTCTTCTCCTCCTCCTCCTTCTCCCTCCCCTCTTCTTCTCTCCTCTCCTCCCCTCTTTTCTTCTCTCCTCCTCTCTTCTCCTCCCCTCTTCTTCCCCTCTCTCCTCCTCCCCTCTGCTTCTTCTCCTCCTCCTCCCCTTCTCCTCCCCCTCTTTCTTCTCCTCCTCCCTTCTCCTCCCCCTTTTCTTCTTCTCCTCACCTCCTTCCTCCCTCCCCTCTTCTTTCCTCCTCCTCCTTCTCCTCCCCCTCTTCTTATTCTTCTCCTTCTCCTCCCCTTCTCCTCCCCCTTCTTCTCCTCCTCCTCCTCTCCTCCCTCTTTCTTCTTCTTCACCTCCTCCTCTCCTCCCCCTCTTCTTCTCCTCCTCCTTCTCCTCCCCTTTTCTTCTTCTTCACCTCCTCCTCCTCCCCTTCTCCTCCTCCTCCTTTTCTTCATCATCATCATCATCATCAAAAAAAGAAGAAGTGAAAATGATGTTTTTGTTATTGCGCTTTTGTTTTGTTTTGGGACTCGGGTGAAAAGCTGTGAATCTCTGTACTGATCAGTGTTAAGCTGACCGTCTAGCCTGGCCGCCTGTTTAACGTGGGGAGAGAGAGAGAGAGAGTGTGTGTGTGTGTGTGTGTGTGTGTGTGGGGGGGGGCGAAGAAAACTGCGAAAAACATTAACGTAATTCTCGCGTGACCCTCCCTTGAAACAGTGACAACAAACACGAGCAGCGGTATATGGTTAGCAATCTCGTAACCCACATAAGCCCAAAGAAACATTGAAAACTGGCCATCCTTGCACATCATGAAAATTAGCAAGAAGGACGAAAGCCTGGGATCAGTCCATGAAAAGGTGTCCTTGATGTTGCAACATGCATACCAAAATCCATCAACCTTTGAAACAGGATGCTGTGTTACACAAGGCACTTGATGCAATGGAAGGAACTCCAGGTTTTTGCCAGCACTGATTATGCTGTGGAAGCCTGCACTGAGACTGAAGGGGTCTGAAATGACGGATTGCAAAGGGATAACTCGTAATTCGTGAAATATTTCTAAAGAGCGAACCTTTGACGTGAAATAGCTCGGCGTACTGTACAACGAGTCAAATTTAAACTACATCCACGTTGAGACACCACAACCGGAAAACGACAATAACAATGATTACAAGTAATTCAAACTGCAAGAAGCCGAACAGCAAGGCCGAGATCACTCACACACGCACGCACGCACGCACGCGCGCGCGCCTTGCCCACTATCGGTAGATATGTATGTACTTCTGTTGGTTGTGGTTAGGTGGAATGGGAATATTGAAATGTTCTTGTTATTGACTGTTTTTAACTTGGTTGTTGGCTGTGTTGTGTCCAGCACTTGGGTCCAGCTTTTGATTGACGATTTAGTGAGAATCAACACACAAGGGAGGAGTTTATGTACCTTGTATTTGCTCACCTTCAAGGTGAGAGTTACCGTAGACGACTCGAGTCTTTGTTGTTGTTGTTGTGTGTGACGTCTTTCGAGCGCTAATTAACTCCCTTATGTGTTGATTCTGCACGAGCGCTCTGAGCCTCGTTCTGTTTCAGATTATTAGGATTTAGTGACTTGTGTTTTGAACTGGTACAAAAACAACAACAACAACAAAAAACGTCCAGAGATGACTCTAATACGGCTGACGGGACGAGAAGATCCAAGAACAAACTAAACTTCTCGTCCTCTGAACTGTTGTTGAATCCCATTTTGTCCCACGCCAATGGCCGTTTCAAGCTAGTTCCGCGCTTCTGGCAGTGTTGATCAAAGAGTGAAGGAGGCAGGCCCTGGGCCGACACGTGATGCACGGAGCTGCAGGTAGGGTGGGAAGGCCGGGGCCACTGGGAGCGGATATTGCCTCTTTGATGGCCCGGCCCCCGCTGCCTCTGGGTGCCAGACTCAAGTGCCAGCACGAACTGACGGCCAACACAGTTTCCACGAAGAAGTGGAGACCTGTCGTTGGTTTTACCACTACCACCCTGTGGCAGCTGCCATGAGGAAGTCGTAAAGGCCGCTTTTAGTATAAGCTTCGTCTGACTTGTCGAAGGTCCACCTGACGAATATTTATATATGTCTTTGATCATTTCGGTTCTTAAAATAAAATTAGCGGGCTGTTCGCGCCCGAATCTTTGTCGATTTGCCCCACTACCACAACCCCCCCCCCCCCCCCCCCCCCCCCCCCCCCCCTCTTCTGTCCTTGTAACTGGGATTAGATGGGTCCCAAACATCGACTGACGCTCCAACACAGCAATAAAAAGTTCAGTCTCATCCTCATTGGATCCAGGTTTTCTTCCATTTTGAGTACGTCGAGATCCTTCTAAAACAATGGCCGACGCCCCGGTGACGTCATATATTGACGCCAGTCTAACGCACCGTCATTGTGGTTAGCTTTGGCCACTTTTTTAAACAAGGCTCATAGAGTACCTTCGGCGAAGAATGGCCTTGGCTAGAAGTGGCGGAACGTACTTCACGAAGCTACTTGCTTTATTAAACAACGTCGTTATTGTCTGAGCTGTGATGTCGGGGTTTTGCTATAATGTTGTTGTTGTTGGTGTGTGTGTGTGTGTGTGTGTGTGTGTGTGTGTGTGTGTGTGTGTGTTATGTGTGTGTGTTGTTTTTCCTTAAACTGACTGCAACCTGTCACATACACTTGCAGAGGAGGACGCATGCGCGGGTGTACAACAAAAGACATGGCCATGGACTTTGTCTTATATTTGTATATGTAAATCATGGACTTGGCCGTCGCAATAGACGACGATACACGCCCTTTCACTCAAAATGTACACCCCCTTCACAGGGAAAAATCACTTTCTGTACCAGCTATAATTGGGGAACTACTAGTTTCTGAAGACGACTCCATGTAGTCCTAGACCTGTTCCATGCAGCCTGGCTGCCCAGCGTGAATGTTTTAGTGGCTATTGCCGTTCCCCAGGCAATGATGAAGTGTTGCAAAGCTCGCGACGCTTAGGCGCTTATCTGCTGCGGAGCTGTGATTTTAACAACACTATTTAGTCAGATCTCTCTCTCTCTCTGTCTCTCTGTCTCTGTCTCTGTCTCTGTCTCTGTCTCTCTCTCTCTCTCTCTCTCTCTCTCTCCTCTCTCTCTCTCTCTCTCTCTCTCTCTCTCTCTCTCTCTCTCCCTCACTCTCGTGATTTTATTTTGCTGTATTATTGAGTGTAGCTGTGTTTGTCATTACGGATGGATTTGTTAAAAACAGTCGACTTATGCTTATTAATTTTGCTTAATAAATTATCCTGCTCTCTTTTTTTCTTTATCTCGTGCGTGCGTGGTGGTCGTGGCCCTGCGTGCGTGCGTGCGTGCGTGCGTGGGCGGGTGCGTGCGTGTGGGGTGGTGGTGGGTGGTGGTTTTTTGTGGGGGTGTGTGTTGGGGGTTTTTTGTGTGGTTTTTGTGGTTGTCTGTTGTGTTTTTGTTTGTGCTGGTTGGGGTTTTTTTGTGTGTCTGTGTGTCTGTGTCTGTGTGTGTATGTATCAATGATCGGAACCGATCGTAGTAACCTTCAGTCATCACCATGACCATCGTAATCAACAGTCATCATTGTGATCATCGTAAGCGTCAGCCATTATGACCATAATCTCTGCCAGTCATCACCATGATCATCGTATCCACCAGGTATCATCGTGATCATCATAATTATTTTACAATTATTGTTAATATCTTCTTGGCTGCCAGTTATCACCATCATCATCGTGCGCTCATCACTCTGATGTATATAGCTGTGAGCGCCACTCGTTTTCATCATCAAGGTGACTGTCACCATAATCATCACACAGTCAAAAAGAGAAGAAGAAGAAAGGGAAAAAGAAAAGAAGGGGGAAAACAGAAAAGACCAAAGACGACAGACAGACAGACAGGCCCGACAGACTCGAGAAAGCTTTTTTTTACAAGGACTTGTTTTAAATTTTAGTCAAAAACCTTTTAGAGAGAGAGAGAGAGAGAGAGAGAGAGAGAGAGAGAGGGAAAAAAATTTTTTCAAGGCATCAGTTTAAGTTCCCCAAAAAATGAGGGGAGGGGGAAAAAGGGGGAGAGAGAGAGAGAGAGAGGGGGGAGAGAGAAAAAACTTTATTTTAAAGGGGCTTGAGGGGGCCAAAAAACCGGGAAGAGAGAGAGAGAGAAAACACTTTAACAAGGAAAAAAACCCAAGGGAAAAAAGGGGGAAAAACAGAGAGAGAGGGAGGGAAGGAAGAGAGAGAGAGAGAGGAGAGAAAAACGACAGCTGCTTCATGTGTCATAGTCCAAAGACGTTGACAAAATGAATGGTCGCCTCAGCAACAGGCTTCCTCAGACTCTTCTGGATGAAGGCACAGTATGACGACGAGACTATAAGATGACCCTGATGATGGACTGGCTGCACTGTCTGTGACCTACCTGTCAGCTAAACAAAGCATTGCAGACCGTAATAAATGAGTTTCAAACATTTTCCAGGGGCCGTGTTCATTATCTCCCTGGTCATATAGCCTGTACTTACTCACACCTGTCACTGACAACTTTACCGCCCGTTCATGTCCGCTCCTGTCTTTGAAGTCTGAAGGCGCGAGAAAGTTGCAGCTGCCGTCCGTGCAGTCAGCACGCTCTGGCTGCGCCAAATGAAGCCCGTACATCATCTCGTGATTGCATTGTGTGGGGGATGCTGGTTCTCATCCGCTGCCCTCCCGTCGCAACAGCGACTACGACAGACATACAGTTATTAATGTGTCTGTGGACCATGTAGTAAGTAGGCTGATATATATGTCACCCAGGGCTCTGTTATGAGCCCAGAGCTATCGAGGACTCCTGTCCCCAAAGGCCTGTGTCCCAGCAAGCCTGCGCACAGCAGATCAGAATATAGTTTGGCATACTTCGCCTTTCCCATTTTCATTTCACACAGCCCCGTCCCCCTCCATGCACCCACCACCCCCCTTTTTATTTAATTTTAATTTTAAATCTTTGAGACAGTAAATCAGACTGTGATGTGTGATGGCTGTATTGAGTTTGGCCCTTAAAAGACCTTTACGGATGAATGGGTATTAAATATCAAAGAGTCATCATCATCGTGTAGGCCTTCGTCTGACGCGCATTTAAGGAAATATTATAACATAATTCAGATTGCTCTTTTTACGCTTAACTCTGTGGTATAGTGACAACGCACCCAAAACTTTTTAATCATTAAAATTATGGCGTGCCATTCACTTGTTCAGCTGTGTCATAATGAGTTATTGCAGAAGCACGATTTACTTCTATGAACAACTATAGCTATTTATTGGTGGTGGTTCCGGGCACCATAATTTATGACTGTGTGTGTGTGTGTGTGTGTGTGGTGTGTGTGTTGGTGTGTGTGTGTGTGTGTGTGTGTACTCGATGGCTATTCTGAAGGCTGTCAGCCTGAAGAAATAAGACAAGATACTTTTTTTTAGTTGTATGCCTAAACATAAAATGCGTGTATCTCATGAAAATAAAGCAGGTACTAGGTACGGTCTTGGTCTTTATAAAGCCTACTTTTAGTCTGTATCCCTAATATCAATAACAAAGGATCGCTACAGACTTTTACCCGCTTACCTAAAAACCGTACTTGCAAATAAAATCAAGTACTTTTATTTTGATAGCCCGAAGATACGTATTGTCAATGAGAAGAAGGAAGCGAAACTTTTAAACAAGAATACCTGAATTTTCATTCCTCTGTTTTTGTCCCTTTTTCTGTCCCCAGAACAACCACTGCTTACGAATCAAGATTCTGGGGGACTGCTACTACTGTGTGTCCGGCCTGCCAGAGCCCCGCCCTGACCACGCCCACTGCTGTGTGGAGATGGGCTTGGACATGATCGACGCCATCGCGTAAGTGTCAGTCAAACACTCACCCCACCCTCTTCCTCCTTTACCGTCCCTGTGACACTCATTAAGCAAGGGTAACCAAGGAGCACATTGGTCACAGTGGGACTAATTATGAAAGGGTAGCAAAGGGGCACACTAATTAATCAGGTGTAACCAAGGGGCACATCGGGCGTAATATCACGGATTAAACAAGTGTAACCACGGGGCACAGTACCACTAATTAAGTGGTAAGGGACATAATGACACGAATAACCAAGTGTAACTACGGGGCACAGTACCACTAATTAAGTGGTAAGGGACATAATGACACAAATAACCAAGTGTAACCAAGGGGCACAATGACACTAATGAAACAAATGCACCAAAGGGAACAACGGTACTGTGACACTAATGAACCATAGAGTGGGCAGGTCGATGAATGAACCAGGCGTACCAATGAAGAACTTGACCTACAATTTAAACCCAACAGAGTGATTGAAAGTTAACCATGCCATTTTGAACTTGAGCTGACAGAGCGGTTATTCCTGTTATTCAGTGCCAGGCGATAACAGTAAAGGAAAGCAAAACTTTCATACAATTTGTACCGTTATGTAAATATTTCTGGCGACCTGTAATGGGAGAGAAAAGAAGTACCGAAAATAGCGTTCTGGACACGAATGTCAGAAGGTGTATATAAACGGGGGCGCTGGGTGTTTATCAGCACACTTTGCCGCAGTGTAAACCGCGGCTCTGGCAGGCAGGACTGCGGCAGGATCCCAAATCGGATCCCAGTTTGCAGCCCCCAGCCTTAAAGGTTGCGCAACACGCGCGTGCTTGATAGAATGCGGCACGAGGATCTTGTTTGAGCGCGCGGCCCAAAGATGTCATCGCAAAAGGCACGACCCTACATTCTGGGGCACAGGTCTAGGAGCGTGCAGCAAGAGCAGCTTCCGAGGATACCAAGACTGCAGGCGCTCGGGGGGTGGGGGGTGGGGGTCACTGTGTATGTGCGATGCGGGGGAGAGGGGCGGGAGAGATGGGGGGGGGGGAGGGGGCAGGCACTACTGTATGTGTTGCAGGGAGAGGGGCTGGGAGAGAGAGACCGGGGAAGGGGGTGAGAGAGAAGGGGGACGGGTATTATTATAAGTTGCGGGGAAGGGGGGGGGGGGAGAGAAGCGGGCACGGTGTGTGTGTGCGGGGAGAGGGAGACGAAGAGGGTGGGGGGGGGGAAGGGGGGACGGGTATTGTGTATGTGTTGCGGGGGAGAAGGGCGGGGAGAGAGAGGGGGGGAGGAGAGAAGGGGGGGACAGGTGATTGTGTATGTGTTGCGGGGGAGAAGGGCGGGGAGAGAGAGAACCGGGGGGGGGGGGGGGGGAGAGGAGAGAAGGAGGGACAGGTATGTGTGTATGTGTTGCGGGGGAGAGGGGCGGGGAGAGAGAGACGGGGGGGGGGGGGGGGGGAGAAAGGGGGACAGGTGTGTTTATGTGGTGCGGGGGAGAGGGGCGGGGAGAGAGACCAGGGGTGGGGCGGGGGAGAAGGGGGGACGAGTATTGTGTATGTGTTGCGGGGGTGAGGGGGCGGGGGCAGGGAGAGGCGGGCACTGTGTATGTGTGTTGCGGGGAGAGGGGCGGGGAGAGAAGACGGGTGTTTGGGGGGGGGGAGAAGGGATACGGGTATTGTGTATGTGTTGGGGGGGGGGGGGGAGGAAGAGCGGGCACTGTGTATGTGTGTTGCAGGGGATAGCGGGAAGAGAGAGAAGTGGGGGGGGGGGGCGAGGGGGGGGGCATGTGTAGGGTTGCGGGAGAGATGGCGGGGGAGGGGGGGGGGGGGCGGGGGGGCGGGGGGAAGGAGGGGGCGGGGCAGTGAACAGTGAAAGTTATATCAGAGCAAAACAAATTTCTTGAGATCGCAAACGAAAGTCTGATTCACTGTTATGGCATCTCATTACGTTTGGAGAGGATTGGGTTAAAATGAAGGAACGTGTGGGCACCCGGGTGGAAGAGCTCTCAATGCAAACAACGACCTTCAACGCATGCCAGACGTAGCCACAAAAGGGAAATAAACTCCAAGTAAAAAAGAAAAAGCTCAACAGCAGATATTTGACCTCCTACCGGATGTAATCTTTTTTATTGACCGGTTTCGTGTTTGCCAACTCCGAATGCAGGACCTGATTAATTACGACTCGTGCCCATAGTCGTTGTGGCGAGCATTTGAATCAGGGGGGATAAAAGAGACGATAGTAACAAGGTGTATTTCTGTCCTTTTCTCCGGGTATGTTTAAGAGCAGACAGACAGCTGGAGGGCAAAAGGAGACGACAGTAACAAGGTGTCGTCTTTTTCTGTCCAAGCTGTCCTTTTCTGCGGATCTGTTTGCAAGCAGACGGACGTAAAGCAGAGGGTGGGGGGGGGGGGGGGAGATGAAGGAGACGACAATAACAAGGTGTATTTCTGTCCTTTCCGCAGGTCTGTTTGCGAACAGACGGACGTGAGACAGTGGCAAGGAGTATTTCTGTCCTTTCTGCGGGTCTGTTTGCGAACAGACGGACGTGAGACGACAATGTGAATGACAAGAAGTATTTCTGTCCTATCTGCAGGTCTGTTTGCGAGCAGACGGACGTGCAGCTGAACATGCGGGTGGGGCTGCACACCGGCGGCGTTCTCTGCGGCGTGTTGGGCCTCAAGAAATGGCAGTATGACGTATGGAGCAATGACGTCACGCTGGCCAACCACATGGAAGCAGGCGGGGTACCGGGGTAAGCTGAAAGTCTACTAATGTTTCATTGAAAGTGTCTGCCACTGACAAGACCGATGCCTAGTCGGTTCGGTCAGGTGCGGCAGAGCCTCAGCGATGTATAAACATGAATGGACAAACCTTGTCAGTCCATGCTGAAACTGTTCCACAGAAAGACGCTGCGAAACTTCGAAGATAAAAAAGAAAGAAAGCGCGTAGTTCCCAGACACAGCAAAATGGTTGATTATGCTGTAAGTTTTCCTTGTCAACGGTATCCCAGTGGCTGATTTGTTTGTGTCGATAGTGTGTGTGTGTGTGTGTGTGTGTGTGTGTGTGTGTGTGTGTGTGTGTGTGTGTGTGTGTGTGTGTGTACGTATGCATGCATGAATGAGTCAAATGAATGAATGAATGAAAATCTTGTGATATATGGCGCATAAAAACTTCCACACTACAACATGCGTGTTCGCAGCGCCAGATGCACACACAAGCTAAAACTGCCAAAGACATTCATACCAATAAAGTACACTCCGCTCTCCCAGCATCCTCAACCCTTCGAAGAACAACTATATATAGTAATCAGATATAGATATATAAGCAGCTGGAAGAAAAAAAAAGTACGCACGCACACACACACACACACACACACACACACACACACACACACACACACACACACACACACACACACACACACACGAACGCCACACACGTATACACACACACACACACACACACACACACACACACACACACACACACACACACACACACACCAGCGCGAGTGTACACCACACAAAGCATCGGCACCTCCATCACAGCGGCCATCCTTCCTAGGTGAAAGAGTCTTCAGAGAAGCCCTGAAAGACTGAATGGAGTCCTGAATGTTGTGTGTGTGTGTGGTGTGTGTGTGTGTGTGTGTGTGTGTGTGTGTGTGTGTGTGTGTGTTGTGTTTTAAGTGCCATTGCGTGATTCACTGGTTAATTCAGTGATGGATGAAGGGATGGGCGGGTGAGTTGTTGGATTTGTGGAATGGCCAGCGTGGCTGATTGATGGGTCGTGTGGCTGCATGTACAGGCGCGTGCACGTCACGGGGGTCACGCTGGCCCATCTCCATGGTGACTACGAGACTGAGGAGGGACGCGGAGGGACTCGCAACGCCTACCTCGAGCGGCACAAAGTGGACACGTACCTAATCAAGGCCAAACACCCACGAAAGGTGAGGTTTATTTGGCCGACATTGTCGTTCGAGGGAGGGAGAGACAAATGACAGTGCTCACGGGTTATTAAGACTGAAGATGAAAGTTATACTAAAGGTTATACAGCATATCTAGTTATTTTTCTTCCAGTGCTGGATACTGACTTTGAACTGGTACGGAATACTAGACACACAAGCTAAAACTGCCAAAGACATTCATACCAATAAAGTACACTCCGCTCAAAGACAAACGATACAAGTTGTAGGAGCCCCCAAATTACAGGAGTTCCGTGTTTAAGTTAGAAAGTTTGAGAAGAAGAAAACAAAAGACGGTTATGCTCAGACTCAGAAGAATGTTTGTTTACGTGTATACATATGTGTTTCTCTCTCGCCCAATTTCTCGTGATTGATTGGTACCTACTTTGTTTTGCCTTTGAGCTACCATTTGTCAATTTGCTCTGACATAACCGTCAAGGCTGACTAGGTGTTGAAAATCAGTTATGACTTATCCATGTAGCCACCTATCGAACCCATAGTGTGGAGTATGAGATGTGTGGGCTTAGTAGCTTTCAGATCAGGACTTGTACGTGTATGATCTGTATTGTTAAATTCTACAGCGACAGAGCTTTTTCTTCAGAATAGCTCGCAGCATGTTTCCTTTAGTATTAGCTCTACAAATTTTGTTTTATTTTCTAGATTCCCACCATTTGGAAATTCTTTTACCTGTTTTACAGGAGAACAACTGGAGTTCATCGTGTTCCATATTCTGTTCATTTCTCATCTCTGTATTTATGTGTCTGTTTATTGCATGATTGTGAAATTGAATCCATTTACATTATGTTTCATTTCCCGTAGCCTGCGGATCTGGAAATCGTCATAGAGAAACCGAAAAGACCTTGGAAAGTAGGTCTTCCTTTTTTTGAGCTGTTTCTGTTGTTTCTGCACAGTGAGATTGTATCGTGAATCACGTGACGTCACCTCCATGTTTCGCCGAGGGCTAGTCGCCCTGGTGACGTGCGGTTACGTCATGTTCCGTTGCGGATGTCACCGAAATGCATTGTTGCACGTGAGCAACTGGGAAGGGCTGGGTACTGTGAGCCATCGTTGCAGCTCTTTACTTCGTGCAGTGACGTATTACGGTGACCTAACTTTGCCGTGGAACAGAGCGTAACGTTGCTGCTTTTCGGCAATGTTGGAACCGTTTAAATAAAATGATGAAGGGACATGTGTATACAATGTGTTGTTCTGTTGTTACAGTCGTGGCCGATGTTGCTGCTTATATGTCCACCGCTTGCACTTCGGACGTTATTGCATGTTGTGAGCCGAACACGAATTCATACTGGCCATTTGGTAATGCACCGTTGTCAGTCTGTTTTTCTTCGTCGCGCTTTGTGTCTGCCACCCTGAGTCTGTGTCTCGAGGTTTCTGTTCGTCTGATTGTCTGTCTGCATATATGTCTCTGTCCCTATCTAGTCGTTTGACAGTCAGTCAGTCTGTCTGTCTCCGTCTGTGTGTGTGTGTGTTGTGTGTGTGTGTGTGTGTGTGTGTGTGTGTGTGTGTGTGTGAGAGAGAGAGAGAGAGAGACAGAGACAGAGACAGACAGACAGACAGACAGAGACTGAGAGAGAGAGAGAGGGAGGGAGTTGTTTTTGTAAGAATATAAAATGAATATAAAACATCGCTGGTGGCGACGTTTGCTATTTTGATAATTGCTGTATCTTGCGTTGGCTTATTTACATTTTGGGGCAACGTAATTACACCAAAAAACGCTGAATCAAAACAATGATTCCTTTTTCGTATCTTCTTGTTTATATAATGGAAGTGCCAGAGCCTGACACAGGAGGCGTTGCGTCCAAGGAACAGCAGTTTAGCAAGCAGCTTCTGATCTCTTCAGAAAATATTGCGCGTTTTTGTTTTGTTTTGTTTGTTTTTTGACTTGTTCTGGCATGTATCAGTTTGGCGCCAACACACTTTGACTTTAAGCCTTTTATATTAAATGAATTTTGACTGAACTTTGTCACCGCAGTGCTCACATAGTTTGGCGTACAAAAACACACTGGATTTTGTCTGCTGTCCTGAAGGAAGCCAGACACGACAGCACAGTAACGGGTCGACCATAAACACATTAACAGATGTGACGGCCTTAATTCACGCTCACTCTTCCTCCGCCTTTCTCCTTTGTTTCCTTTGATCAAGCCTTCGTCCCTCTGGTGTAACCTGAGCTGTGAGCACACGCATTACGCACGCACTGTTCCTTAATGGAATTCTCTTCGCCTGTCCCCGTATCCATCTTCGCTTGGTTATAATCATATCAGCCTTTGCATCATATAGCCCTGTAGCCTACACCAGGTTTGCCTATAATCTCATAGCCTATCATCTCCCCTCTCTCATCTCAGGTAGGTGTGCTGAGTGCGTGCGTATTATTGCGTCCAGTGCCCATTGTGGTCGGAAATGAAGTTTCAGTCGCCGTTCAGTGAAACTGCTCATTGCAGACATTGACTCTATTAGATGCAGTTTGTCACCCTGAACGAACTGGTGTTGATGACCGGGGCTGAGCTGAGACCGGCTGAGAACAGTTAGACCTTGAAACGGCCGCCTTGTCGTATGCATATATCTATATTCCCCATCACAAGGTAATCCGTTAGTTCCTGGATGTCGTTGTCGGCACAAAGGGTTCCGCCTTGTGTGGGCCTTATTGAGTCAAGGGTGCCGCAGTCCCATGTGATGAACCGGCTGATCGGCCTTTCCGCGGTCTGCGGTAGTTGTTAGTGGTTATCCTTGAGGCGACAGGAGAGTCATTACCCCTCGGGACCAGGCCTGGTGTTGCTATCGACTATCTTTTTGTCTCTGTCTTGCCCTGCTCTAGGGTACCGCGGACGCAGAAATTGAAGTCTTCTCAGCTGAGAATCCAAATTTCAAAGGCTGAGTCTCTCATTTCAGCCTGGAATAAGTCAGAACATATCGTTGCGCGTTTCAACCATTGCCAGGAATATTTTGTCTAATTTCTGCCCTCCCGGTGTATTTCATTATTTGTGCGCTGTTCTCTTCCGGCATAAAATGAGATGTAACATGAATAGTGAATCTGTCTGTCTGTCTGTCTCTGTCTGATTGTCTGTCTGTCTCTCTCTCTGGTGCGTCCGTGCATGCATTCATGTGTGCGTGCGTGCGTGCTTGTGTGTCTGTCTGTCTGTCTCTCTCTCTCTCTGGTGCGTCCGTGCATGCATTCATGCGTGCATGCGTGCGTGCGTGCGTGCTTGTGTGTGTGTGTGTGTGTTGTGTGTGTGTGTGTGTGTGTGTGTGTGTGTGTGTGGTGTGTGTGTGTGTGTCTGTCTGTCTGTCTGTGTCTCTCTGTGAGTTAGCTGTCAGTTCCACATGTCTCTTGCCAGTCCGTAACACACAAGGCATGGGTTTCTCTTGGTGAGGACATTTCCCTGTACTTTCGCGCTTGGTCTTTCTCCCTAGCGGCCAGTCGCTGTTCCCCTTCTGTAACCGCGTTAACCAAATCGTGTAGAGATGACTGGCTAAAATCTTGCGCATCCTGTTGTTTCACACGGATTTGGGGGTTGGCCGTCCTTGCGATGAGTAACGAAAGGTTTCCGTGGGGACTTGAGTGGTCCGAGTGGGGTGGAGTCTCTTTAATAATGAAGTGACACCGGCTAACTAGATTCTGGAACTGAGATCTGTCTGCTGTCTCCTCGGGCCTTATTCGCTTGCGTCTCACTTGTGACGCGTGTCGACCGCCGTACCCCCACTTTTCCCCTCCGTTCTCCGCCGCTGATGGAAATGGGTGTAGTCACGAGCGTGCCAGGCTCCAAGCTCCCTCTGAGGATATCATCGTCTGTACATGAAGTCAGAACTCCGCGGTGGCGAAGAGTGCCGCGGACGCAGAAATTCCTCCTCCCCCCCCCCCCCCCCCCCCCCCCGCCCGCCCGCTACCCCTCTGCTGAAGACTTGGAGAGATATCAAAGGTTATGTCCTGGACTAGGTCAGAGTACTTTTCTACATGCTTCGCCTGCTGACAATAATTCTGCCTTTTCTCCCTCTTTCCCCCCATTTCCCCGTCCCTAATAAGCCCTTATGGTTTCTGTGGACGTTAAGCAGCACGTTTACTTACTTATGTCCTGGACTAGGTCAGATTTTTTTTTAGATTTTTTTTTTCATGCTTCGCCTACTGACAGTAATTCTGCCTTTTCTCTTTTCTGCTTTTTCGGTTCATTTAACTGTCTTCCTCCCCTGTCCATTTTCAGATATAAAGTGACGTGTGTCCTAAACCTTCAGTCAGACTTTTACTTGTGATTGCCCCCCTTCAACCTCCCCCCCCCCTCCCCACCCCCCACCCCCTTCTTCTTTTCTCACACGGGCGCACACTTCCCTGTGCGCAGTTATTCATTGCATTCATTCATGTTTTAGTCAATATTGTAACTGAGTTTTGATGAAATGTGATTTCCGGTGTCCCTGTTTCCGGTTCATGTGTCCACAATCGTGTGTAGGTGTGTGTGTGTGTGTGGGGGGGGGGGGGGGGGTGGGGGTGGGGGGTGGGGGGGTAAATGTCATGGAGAGGCCAGTAGCAGTATAAAAAATGTTACTGAATTTTTTTGCTGCGTCATAGTCGAAGTTGGTTTCTTTTAGAAGTTGTGGTGAATATTTCCACACTCTGTTTGGCCATTTCACGGTTTACTGGGCGGCGTTGAATATATGATACGGGGTGGATCTGTTTTCAAGCAGCGTTGTAAACTCTCGTCAGTGAAACGCACACTTCCCCCGCGTCCTTTTTACGTGCGTGGAGAGAAAATCACACCGCCTATCCCAGTATCAAATCTTTATACAAAATCCCATCTGTACCCAGATAGGATTCCTCATCAAAAAAGTAGAGGTCGCGGCTTATGGTCTGCATCACCTGCACACTCCGAGCACCGTTTTCCTGCACCTTCCTCCAAGGTTGAAGGAAGGATGTCGTAAACCAGTGCTTGGAGTTTGCGTCACCTGGCCAAATTGTCATAGTGATGTTGCCGGCAGTGACCTGACCTTGGCAAGCCAGGAGCTGCGAATGAGCGGAGGCGAGGGGAGGGGGGGGGGGGGGGGGGGTGGTGGTAGTGGGGGCGGTTGTGGTGGTGAGCAGCTAGAAGATGACGTTAATGTCTCTCTTGAAAGACGCAGATGATGGAAGGGAGCGTCCCATTGCCCCCGCTTCTGCCCTCCGTCACTCAGTGTTGACACTCGCGGGAAACAGGAGCCCGGCAAACAGGAATCAAACTCGGCATTTTCCGGCCAGTTCTCTCCGGGGAATTGGCCCTCACTGCTCCTCGACCAGAGACGATAATGGCGGGTCGGTTCGGTCTGGGCCTCGTTGTGTGCGGGCCGCCGCGCCCCCTGGGACCGGCAGTGTAATTGGTTCTTTTGCTCGACACCCAGTGTGGGAAAGAGGCAGTGACAAAAACCATTACCGAAAGACAGAAGTGCCGGAGTCGGGGAGGAAAGGTAATGACGATGGGGGTCCTAGGAACCAACGACTTTTGATTGATGGAGAGGGTGTTATTACTTTGAGATCTGGATCGGCGGCGGAACCGTAGGCCGATCAAGACAAATAAGCGAGCTTCCAGTACTATGCATCGTCAGGAACGGTCAGTGCTTCCCTGTAGGGTCGTTTTCTTGTAAGTGTCTGTAGACGACCATCGTGGTCATTGAGAAAGAATTCTTGGGTCGGTCTTGATTATTGGAGGTCTTGGAACAAGACAGCAGTGACTGCAGAAGGCCGACGATGACACGCTGTAAGTGGGAATTTCCTGTGCGCACAATCACTCGGGCTTTTAGGAGGGGGGGGGGGGGGGGGGGGGAGAGGCCAGTGGCTGTAACACAGAAGTCTCAAAGCCAGGTTTTAGCTGTCGCGTGCAGCGTCGGAGTCCGGCAAGCTTACTTCGCTTCCCTTCCCCCCTTTCTCCCGTGGTTTTAACTAAGACAAGCTTACTTTATAGATAGTCCCTAATATGCTCTTTAGCATCTGAGGACATTAAACAAAAAGAACCAACCAACCAACCAACCGGAGTCCGGTACAAAAACTGACGCCCTAGGTCATTCAGCGGTTGCTTTCATTGACCTTCCAGCGCCTGTCCCTAGAACCTTCAGAAGTCAGAAATAGGTTTGCTTAGGGGTCGATTAAAGTATTTGCGGTGCTTGTTATCGTTACTGCTGTGATCAGTGGTTTGGGGGAACATTCATGATTAGCAAGCAGTTTGACACCTGACGCACAAGCCCTAGAGCTTCATCACGTACACGTACAGCGTTGTGGGGCAATAATCGGCGCATGAAAATGGTGGCATCAGCGAAGGAGTCACAGTACGGCAACAGGGGTTTAACTGTGAAGACACACGCTTGGGCGCATCGGGGTTAAATTATCTGAAGTATTTGATCTCCTCTGTTTCCATGCTACGACGACAGAATACGAATTGTAACAACATTGCCTGAATGAAACATGTTTAAAAAAGTATCTGAAGTGTGATGCTAAATTTATTTGAATTCACGTTTTCTTCGACATCCGTCGCAGGATTGGGGTCGGGGGGGGGGGGGGGGGGGGGGGGGGCAGATTTAGCCTACCTTGAGAAAAATAATTGTCACACGAAGATCGCATGTTTAAGAAATATAAGAACAAGCTAGTCTTGTGTAATGGAATACATATTGCTGTATACGTGTATCGTTGGTACGTGGTGAAGGTGTAAGTCGACCTAATACCCTGGCCTCGTTGTCCTGGAGGTGAAGTGAGAGACTGTCTTGTGAAGTTGGCTAGACCACAGGAAAAGGGGACCGTTCGTGCTAGGTAAAGTTCTAGGCTAACTAAAATGGACGGTTGGTTCTTAATATCAAACGTCATGTCACCCGCGAAGTTCACATCAAAGCGAAAACAAAGGCATCAAATTACAAGTAAACGCGCGTCTGATTCACAGTCGAAAACTTGAAAAACTTTGTGTGCATGAAGAAGATTGGGGAAAAAATGTCCAGCGTGCCGAGAAGGCAGAAAATAGAAAGGCAGAATTCGTGACAGTAGTCTAAGCATTCAGAGGTATAGTCTGACTTAAACCAGGCTTTGAAGACAGAACTTTTGATAGCTATAGTTTCTCAGCAGAAGGAACCTTATTTTTTTTTGTCCGCAGTACCCTTCTACAGCATTATACACATCTCGATCATCGTCACTCCGTCACAGACATCGTTGTCCAGCTGCAGCTGTTCCGGGCTAATCCACAGAGAGGGACAGAAAGCTAGCCTGTATGTGACCTATGGCCTTTGAACTCAGATATAGGGCCAGTAAATGGCCGTCATTTTGTTAAGTGGCCAGCGAAACGATCATGGCGTTGACGCTTGATGTTTGATGGCAGTCATGGTGGGCCCTTCTCAGTGACCGATCTTCGCTGGACCGCTTCCAGTCTCGTGATATTCTTGCTTGTGGAGGGGTGGCAGACTGAGCGCGAGTATTGCTGTCTCTCGTTAGTACACAACGTGGCGCGGCCAGGATTGTCCTTCTGCCCTATGGTAGCGGATCGACCAGACTAAAGGAAGGGGAGGAACAACTTGGCATCCATTCACCGCAGACACAACTATGTGCCGAGGCAAGCAAGACCGCGCCGCCGTGTCATTCAGGATCTTTCTCTCTTTTTTTCTGCTTTTTTTTTGGGGGGGGGGGGGGGGGGGGGGATGGGGAAGCGCCTTGTTGCATCAGGAACGGCAGTTCTCCGACACGGGGGTGGTGAAGCCGTGTGAGTGGCTCCAGATGGTACCATCAGTCAGCTCCTTCCTCCTCATTATCGTAGGCGAGGTCTCTTCTCCACTTCGCTCTTTGTCCCTTGCCACCTGTTCCGGGCGCTGCGCTGGATCTCTCCCACTACCTCAGCCCCCGGCGCAAACTCCAAGCATTGGGGGAGGGTGCCGGAAAGCGAGGCTCGGAGTGTGCCCCAGGCCCACATTCCTTGCTCTGGTTTACGACATCCTTCCCCTCCAACCACTGCCATAACAATACAATACAATATAACTTTATTGCACACTGATTGCACGAGGAACGTTTTGTGGTGCCAAGTACTCTCATCACACATTCGCTTCAATCATAAAACATTTAATTACAACAACAGCAAATAAACATCCTGGTAAAAAGTTATTCATAGATAAAAACATGAAAAGTCCCACTGGCATCAAGCTGTGCATATCACATAAAATTGTCACTTCCCGAGGACCCCCTCTTAAAAGTTACTGTCCTAATAAAAGCAATTATAAGAATTATCTACAACAAATTAATTAATTAACCCCGCCGGCTTACTCCCCTGGCCACTATGACCCAGACCCATCCAAGATCCTACGCACTAAAAACATTCCCGCCTGGACTCAGTTGACACGGGAATGGGCCTAGTATAAGCTCGCCAGTAGACGTCACTAGACGCCATAGGCCTCGGAAAACTGTCAGCTAACGGACAGTTTTTCGATGGTGATCAAATGGCAGTACGTTTCGTAACAGACAAGTCAAACTATACCAGGCGTTTCTTGTGGAACCGCCCACGTTGCTTACGCCAGCACAAATAAAAACCAAAATCGTTTGAATCGAGACGGAACTCTTTATTTTGTTTACCCGGGGTGGACGAGCCTCTTGTTCACGTGCGTGCTTGGACGCTATGTTGCTTGCACAGTTCGTCCTGATACAACCGTACTGGTTGACTGGGTGTGAAACGTCAAGTTACTTACTTACTGCTTCCACAGTGATTTTTAGTACTGAAACCTTTCGGAGGGTACTGACAGCATCTGTGCACAGCTGCGCGAAGATTTAAAACAAAAACAAACAAAACACAAACTTCAATGACGTAACCGATTCTGGCAGAGCCTGGAGGAAGGTGCCGGAAAGTGATGCTTGGAGGACGGTGCCGGAAAGCGATACTTGGAGGACGGTGCCGGAGAGCGATGCTTGGAGGACGGTGCCGGAGAGCGATGCTTGGAGGACGGTGCCGGAGAGCGGCGATACTCGGAGTGTGCCCCGTCCATTCCAAGCTCCTTCTCCCGGCAAAGAGGCGACTGACGCCTTATTCTCACCTCGTTTCACTCTGATATTAATGCGCTTTGAAAAGCCCATTTGCGTTTTGCAGCGACTCAAAGGTTTCGCGTGTGGCTTGGAAGCTGTGGCAGTGTTGGTTTGATTGATAATGGCGCCGCCCCGCGCTCGCCTTCCCGGGCGGGCCACAGCGTCGCCAGGAGGGGGGGAGAGAGAGAGGGGGGAGGGAAGGAGAGAGAGAGAGAGAGAGAGAGAGAGAGAGAGAGAGAGAGAGAGAGAGAGAGAGAGAGAGAGAGATGTGTGTGTGTGTGTGTGTGTGTGTGTGTGTGTGTGTGTGTGTGGAGAGAGAGAGAGAGAGAGAGAGAGAGAGAGGAGAGGTGGGAGAGAGAGAGATGTGAGAGGGAGAGATAAGGGGGGAGGGAGGGAGAGAGAGGGGGGGGGGGAGAGGTAGAAAGAGAGGAGTGAGAGAGAGGGAGAGGAGGGAGGGAGGGAGAGAGAGAGAGAGAGAGAGAGAGAGAGAGAGAGAGAGAGAGAGAGAGAGAGAGAGCGAGCGAGCGAGCTAGCTGCTCCGACGCTGCCGTGACTGCCGACGCTGCCGCTATTGAGGAGAAAACGAAGCCTTGTGCGGACCGACGCCATCCCACGCACCGCTGAAGACGACAAACTATTCAGGCAATTTGAATTGAAGCATCAAGACACGTCGTAGTCAACACTCAGACGGCTAAGAGAGGGACAGGAAAATATCGAATGGGAAGGGGTTATTGGGTCGCTGACACTTCGGCTTTAATCGGCAATAAACTGAAACAGAACGAGGTCTAGAGCTGAGTAACTAATTAAGCGGAACTATTATTTTATGCTCAAGAGTCACCCGTCAAAACATCGTTTCTTTCACTTTGGTTTGAGCGACTTCCAGCCGCTCGGTCGCAGGCGTTACCACAAACTCCAAGCACTGGTTTACGACATCCTTCCTCCAACGAAGGTGCGGAAAGCGATGCTCGGAGTGTGGCTTTACCACAGAGGCAGAGAGAATCAAAGAAAGTACGCGACTGCACCGCTTTTTAGCTGAACTGTGCCGCTAGGCAGTTGACGAGCTGCTTTAGCTTAGCAGTAAATTACGGCGCTGCAGGCTGACGAGCAGTCGGTTCTGTTCACGCATCGGCTCCTGTCTATTGAAAACCTGTGGTTTATGGACGCTTTCTTCACAACGCGGCCCCCCGCCCACAATGAATGAAACGTTGAAATTACTCACAACGCTGCCCGTCATAGTGCAGAATCACCGAGGTGGTGACACGGTAGAGCCAGGTGTAATTACAGTCCCCAGCTTACGCCCGGCCACCTCATGGGATCTCGGTCCCCGCCAGTACCTCTCCAGAAACGATTCGGCGTTAAACAAGTTTTTACTACTAATAGACTGGTACTGTGATCCGCCACTAAACGTTTTACGACCCCCCCCCCCCCCCCCCCCCCACACACACACACACACACTCCCCTCCCCCCCTCCCCCCAAGAATTATTTTAAAATATCCAGAGAGAAATGCTTACAGATGACATACCCATGGAGAAATACCCAGAGGTGTCATACCCAGAGAAAAATACTCAGATACGTCATATCAAGAGATAAATACTCAGATATGTCATAGCCAGAGAGAGATACTCATAGACGTTACAACCTGAGAGAAATACTCAGAAATGTCATATCCAGAAGAAAATACTCCGAGATGTCATAGCCAGAAAGAAATACTCAGGGACAGCATATCCAGAGAGGAATACTCAGAGATATCACAGGCAAAGAGAAATACTCAGATATGCCGTATCCCCAAAGAGAATTACGCGGAGATGTCGCACCCAAGGCAGAATTGTCAGACAGGAGCCGGGGATATGATGAACTCGACTGTAACTTCTTGGCCACCACCTTGGCTGAGAGAGGCGCTGTCACTTCGGAAGGTGTTTAGTCTGATGGGCGTCTGCCACAGAGATGCATAATGCTGCGTGCTGACTCTCTACCTCTGTGGTGTCTACCTGCTCTGCGAGACTCGCCTGCATCGGCGGCAGGTAACCCCTGCACCGAGTCAACATCGTCAGGGTCATGGACCTTTCTATAGAGTATGAAAGCGGAAGTTATGGCCCAGGTGCAACGGCCAGGCATACCGATCATAATTATGGCAAAGTCACACTTGAGTTTGTGCGTCACGGGGTCAGGGGAAAGGTTACTGTTACGGCTGCGGCTGTATTTTGAAAGAGGCTCTTCAATTAGGGCTGTACTGCAACAAAGCCGGGTTTTTTCCCCTAGACCAGTTCGTCTGACAAGCCGCCAGCGACTGCTGCCTTCACTCCTTTAAGGGGTGGGCCCCGTCGGTGTACTGTTTGCCAGCGGTTAGGACATGGACCTATAGTCTATGTAGGTCCATGGTTAGGGCCTACGTGTATTACATCAGACGGACCCCCACTGTCTCGTTTCCCGCGAGGAACGTCAACGTGGCACGGAGGTGTATGTTGCTGGGACTGGACATCCCAAATGGGAGACTGACCAAGGCTTTTAAAACCCTTTTGTTGCTCCTAGGACATCGTGTGACGTTCTGGAGAGAGTGCTTTCCAGTCTGTTTATTGACTTCACACGACGTCTTGCTTGAATTCATCATCATCCAGATATAACCGTCCTGGTTGACTGGGCGTAAAACAACAACAACAAAAAACACGTTACTGACTTACTTGCTTGAATTGAGACTTTGTACATTTTTATGTACAGCAAAACGTCTCCGACTGAACACTTCTGGCTCGCTAAACTTCTTTTCGAGATAGTGTTATGAAGCAGTCAGAACCAGTACACAGTCTGCCTTTGGCAGGGAAATGGTTATATAGACACCACGCTGTGCCAGATGAATTCAGAGCTCAGGAGCTGTGTGAAGGTCGAGGTGGCCGTCCCTGATAGTCCTTACGGTCTCTGCAGACGTAGCCGTCCTGGGCTCCCCGTACCTAATAGTCCTTATGGTCTCTGCGGACGTAAAGCAACATTGAACAGGTGAATTTACACTGGCAGACAATGGTAGCAGTAACGAGCAGTCGTTTTCCTGTCCCCTTAAAAAAAATGATCGTGCACTTGTTTATTTTCTGTCGAGCTATATGCTGCAGCTCCTACGTCTAAAGCGTTGACGCACATTTATGTGAAGTGGTTTTATTGACCTCTAGAAAGAAAATGCTTTCAAATGTGCAGCATGCGAGTGGGAACACACACACACACACACACACACACACACACACACACACACACACACACACACACACACACACACACACACACACACCACACACACACACACACCACGCGCGCGCGCGCGCAGCGATGTGAGAGAGACGAGGGAGGAGACTGTCTTCGTAGCTGTTTATGTGTTCCGTTTTCACTTTTATCCGTTTATTTTTTTCCAACTCTCTCTCTCGCTCTGTCTGTCTGTCTGTCTGTCTCTTTCTCTGTCTGTCTCTCTCTGTCTCTGTCTCTGTCTCTCTCTGTGTCTCTCTCTCACTGTCTCTCTGTCTCTCTCTGTCTCTCTGTCTCTCTGTCTCTGTCTGTCTGTCTGTCTGTCTGTCTGTCTGTCTGTCTGTCTGTCTCTGTCTCTGTCTCTCTCTCTCTCTCTCCTCTCTCTCTCTCTCTCTCCTCTCTCTCTCTCTCTCAATAGTTAATATGATTTTTTGAGTTTATAATTATTTTGTTTTTGTTGTTGTTGTTGTTTTGCCCGAGGGCTGGATAAAAAAAAAGAACTGTACTTACCCTCGTTAATAAAAAAATTCGTTCGTTCGTTAGTTCGTTTTCTCTCTCTCTTGCTTCCTCTCTCAATGGTCTTTAAAAAATACTTGGAAAAAAGATTTTGGAGTTCGAGTTCGGAAAATAAAGTTTTCCATTCCCCCCCCCCTTCCCCCTCCCCCTCTCTCTCTCTCTCTCTCTGCCTCTCTCTGTCTGTCTGTCTCTCTCTGTCTGTCTGTCTCTCTCTCTGTCTCTCTCGCGGTCGCTGAGTTCTGGCACGAGAGATAAACCTTTTACAAACACCTTATGTGTATAAACATTGAGCGTTGGTTTGCCGGAAGCACGTGTTGTTAATGTCAGTGTTCGTTGCAACCTGTCTTCTATCGGATTTTCACAGCAGTCTGCTATCAAGCTGCTATCTGCATTTACAACAGGCTGTGTGTCTGCCTTGCTGGCGACGAAGAGTGAAGCGTTGACGGATTCGATTTTGTCATTGTCCCGCTTTTTCTCGTGGCTGCCGTGACGTCATGCCTTCCTTGACCGTTAATGGAGCGTGTTTGTTCTCCTTTCACTACTCGTTACCTGAAAGCTTCGTTTTTTGCTTTGTTTTGTTTCTACCTTCGAGTCCCTTTTTGTATATCCCTTTGCTGTTTCTCGATCTGTAACGTATGTTGCACTCTATAATGCCACAGTGAGAAGGAAGCAAGGAAGGAAGTGGAAGGGGGAAGGGATGGATAAGTGTTTCTTGCTTAATCACCGTGTTATTATTATTACTGTTGTTGTTTTTATTATTGAATACCAGTTTATTCATGTGAACTTATGTTTGGTGTCTAGTGTGGTGCATGCTTGCTTTTTTTCTTGCTGTTTATCGCCACGACTATTGTGCTTCTTTCTGCACTCATTCATTCATGCTTCATATATGTGTATATATCATAAACGATGTCTTGTAATTTATAGATACTTTTAATTATTATTCATCAGCAAGGAATAGTTGTTAAGTTTTGGCTGAGCCTAAAGTACAATCAATCCTTGTAAAATAACAATTCCGAGTTCTCTGTCTCTGTCTGTCTGTCTGTCTGTCTGTCTGTCTGTCTCTCTCTCTCACTCTCTCTCTCTCTCTCTCTGTTTCTCTCTGTCTCTGTATCTCAGTCTCTCTCTCTCTCTCTCTCTCTCTCTCTCTCTCTCTCTCTCTCTCTCTCTCTCTCTCTCTCTTCTTGTTATTGTTGTTGTTGTGGGGAGGGGGAGGGGGGAGATTATTCAAACTAACATTTGCAGGCAATATGTACCCGAAATTCACAAGGCAAACCACCCTGGTCAACCAATAGTATCGGCGTGTAGTTGTCCTAGCTAACAGAAATAATCATTTAAAAATACCTTCCAGCAGACGAGGAAGACAGAAGAACAACTATTTTGTATCCAGTGTTCCGCTGCTGATCTGTCATTCCCTTACTGATGCTCTCCTTTCAGTTTTCATCACAGGGCCGCCCGCTGTCTTCAATGAATGGGAATGAAGGTATCGGCTTCTGTGTTCCACGTGCCTTCAGCGTCTGGCTGTTCTGGCTGTTCCATACGTTGTTCACAGAATCCCCGGGGAACATTCAAACTCCAGCTACAGTGCATGTCCACGGCTAAAGCCCGTTCTTAACTGGGCGAATGTTTGTTCGCCGAACATACTTCGGACAGTTCGACGAACTATGATTCGTTTCTTAATTGAACTTTTAGTTCGCCGAACATGGCTCGATCAGTCCAAACTTTACTTCGTTCTCAACTGGCTCGTAGTGAGATGCAAGCTTCGGCCCGAATTTGCGGCAGACGCGCAGCAGACAGCATGATCGAAAATGTAGGCTAAACTCAAGTCAAGTTAATATACTTTCATCATCCCTCACAGGGTAATTCAACTAACTACTATCTCATTCTGGGTCTCCGAGACAAGGCTGCGCCTCCCACAAGCCAATAAATAAAAATATTCCCTCCGAAGCGAGTGAAGAACCTAGCGACACCGTCAACCATTTTTATTTTTATTTTTTCTTCATCCACAGGAGAGCTCTGCTCTCAGCCAATCAGAGGTAATGATCGTCGAATAGGACGAATGTTCCCAGAACAGGTTGAGCGAAGCTTTTTGGACCCCGAATATAGCTTCGACGAATACTTCCAACTAGGTTCGCGAAGAAAAGTTCGCCCAATTAAGAACCAAATAGGTTCGCCGAATATTTCCAACTAGGTTCGCGAACAAACATTCGCCCAATTAAGAACGGGCCCACTGAACCCGCGAGGCCCAGTTCAGTCATCTGCGTCACGCTGATAAACTCGTGTAACGTTAAGACTTTCTAAGTCGCCTAAGCTTAAATAAAAGCGTCAAAGGCTGCATGTAATGCATCAGTCAACCAGCATTACAAATACTTGTACGATAGGCTATCAACACAACTGCAACAAAAGCGTCCATAGGCGTAGTGTTCGGAAAAAGCACACACAGACACGGAGATACACACACACAGACGCAGATACACTCAGATGCAAACACATACACGCCCGCTTGCACACACACATACACGTATGCACCGGCATGCACATACGCACGCACGCACGCACGCACACACGCACGCACGCACGCACGCACGCACGCACGCACGCACGCACGCACGCGCGCACGCACACACACACACACACACGCGCGCGCGCGCAATCATGCACACACGCACGCACTAGCGCGCGCGCGCGCACACACACACACACACACACACACACACACACACACACACACACACACACACACACACACACACCAATAATGAGATGACCAGCAGAGTTTCACCGCAGAAGACCTCAACACTCTCCTCTCCATGCCAATATGGTGGCTTTATTTGGAGGGAGGAGGGGGAGAGGGGTAGGAGCAATGTGAACCAGTTCATGGATTCAATGTGCATAGTTTCAGTGGAGGTGTTTTATGCGGCTTGCAGGTGCTGAACTTTACTGCACGGGGACGATGGGTCAAAACAGATGGCTAACACTCTAACATCTGATCCTGGGGAAACGAACAAAGGCGGCGCTGTCTTGTGTACAGCACTTTGATCCCTAAACCTGGCATCCTGTCAGATGGTGAATCAGATTGCCTTGTCGGCGAGCTGCTTCTCGCCGCCCCCAAGCCGGTGCCCACAGTCACAGAAAGGCGTTTTCTGTTCGTTTCCCCAGATTTTCTCCTTTCGCTGCCCCTATTCTCATCTCACATCTTCATTTCCAAACTGTTTACTGTGGGGTCTTTGAAGCCGGCTTCCGTCTGCGTGCTTAGTTCTCTGAGCCATCTCGTGGACCGACTGTTTTCCCCGAGTTATTTTGGGCCACTGACTTAGGACGGAGGAACAGGAGTAGGGGTGTGAGCCTCGATAACATATTTTGCGTTCCAATTTCCATTTCTGATAGCTGTTGAAGACGGAGCGTTGTGGGCGAGGCTGTTACTTGTCTAGTGTGAAGACAAGAGGTCCTCTTGGAAGGGTCGGGCTGCAGACATTGTTTGCTGAGAGCGCAGACAGGGCCGCCCTGTGCGCATCATTCCACGTTGACGTATCTGCGTACCTGAGTGTTGATGTCTGCAGCGTCGTATATATTGAGCTGAACGTATACAGTTTCTCGAACGTGTGATGTTAATTAAGTGTGCGTCGTTTTGCGGTATTGCTGTTGTCGTATACTTGATTAGTTTCATCGTTGATGTTGGAACTTATGGAGCCAGTATGTGTGGATCCACCAAAATATTTTATGTTCTGCTTTTTTCTTTTCTTTTTTTTCTTCTTCTTTTTTAAAGTTTGATGTCATAATATTCGTGTGTTGTTTTGGCCTATCCACTGAACTTCAAAGGTTTATCCAGAGCTCGGTGAGATTTTGTGCGTGCAGCTGTTTTCCTGCACCCGTATACATGAATACATGCATGTGATGGATACCATGACCCGGATGTTCATGTATCTACTTACTGACAGCAGGGGTATTTTCAATGTGTGTTGACGACTGCTTCCGGTTTTAACGCTTAACTGTTTGATTTTAATTTTCTTTCAGCTATACAGGCGCGGAGGGCCATCAAGGTTTAAAAAGAAATCGTTCAAAACTGTTAACGAAATAGTTTCCGTCTGTCTTTCCTTTCCCAACACCCCCTCTGACCTTTCAGTTACCGTCGTGGTAAACCACACTCTCCAGAGTTATCGTATTTCACACTACAGGATAGTGTTGCTCATGTTCACACCAACTACACATAATATCGATATTGTGTTCGCAAAAGCGGCTTTCCGTATCGTGGCTTTTTGTTTTGCTTTTGTTTCTTGTTCCGTCTCTGTCTCTCTCTGTTTCTCTCTCTCTGACTCTCTGTGTGTCTGCCTGCCAGTCCCACTGTCTATCTGTCTGTCTCTCTGTCTCTGTCTGTCTGTCTGTCTGTCTGTCTCTCTCGCTCTCTCTGTCTTTGAGCTGATATTGTCTAATTATTTTCCCTCTTGGCTTCTTCAGCCATCGTCTTGTTCCAAGCCCTCAGCTGGCTGTGTAAAAGGTTAAGCTGTGTTAATGAGTGGTGTATTTATAGCAGGCTACGCCGATCCAGTGTGGTCTCCACCTTCCGTTGCCAGTACCATCGCCTTATTCATTGCCTTGTGTGACTAATTGTCAGCAGCAGCGGGAGTAAAGGCGGACGGATCTACGTACCCCATTACTTTCCCTTTCCTTCCCTTCCCCACCTCCAAATGTGACTAATTTTATTTGTGTGCAGCTACATGCATGTTAGCTTTAAATTAGAGCTTTTGTAAGCCTCTCACCAAGAAGTAAGTAAACATTGTGCTTAACGTCCACAGAAACCGCAAGGCTTATTAGGGACGGGGAGAAGGGGGGGGGGGGGGAGGGAGATTATATACCTATCGCTACACTGTCACACCAGAATGATTCCTGCATTAAGATGGGCAGCGATGAGAGCCATTTTAATGTTTCAGTAGGAAGTGATGGACAAAGTCACAAGACAGTGTCCACAAACCACAACCTTTGTGAAGAGAAAGGAGAGCCGAAGCGGTATCGAACCGAGGTCCTTCCGCTTACCAGCCTAACGCCTTACCGCTAGGCCAAACCGGCTCACTCTCACCAAGAGCAGTGTTACCTGCCTTTTATCGTGTTATCGAAGGCAAGCTGTGCGTACAGCCTGCCAACCAACCAACCAAGAAAATAAGCATATCACCTCTCCAGTTCCCAGCCACCTGTTGTGGTGGTAGAGCCCAAAAGCTTTCGCGGCATTTGTTAAGCTGTTCAGGCTCTTCCTTGTCTTTCGTTTATTCTTTCTTTATGAACTCTACGATAAATGCTTATCATACTGCTCAGGGTCAGTTCAGTATGTCATCACGACTTGAATATGATGATACAAAGGATGTCTGCTTGTTCTAATTTTTTGTCAGTAGAATACTGTCCGTGACATGTTTGTAAAATGTGAATTGTTCCGGTGTAGTACGCGAAATTTACTCCCTGCGAGGCATATTCCGGAGGAAACCTGGCAGGGAGTAAATTTTGCGTGTTACGCCAACATTATTTCAGATGATGTTGCATGTTAAATCATATCGGATTGAGGCTGTTTTCTTTCTTCTTCTCTCCTGCTTTACACAAGGCTTCTGTCGATCTCCTTATGAGAAAGGTGCTTATCGTGCCTGAATCGATAGAAAATCAGAGGTAATGGGTATATGATGCGCTAATTACTGAAGTTTCAGTACCAACGGTTTGCCTATAGCTGTGACGTATTGACTCAAATATGAAGCAAATCAGTATATGATATAGCTATCTAGGATTAGTGTTTCAGTAAAAAAACAAAAAGGATGTATTCAGCTGATACCCACTAACTGTTGAGAAGAACGCTGTGTGTAATTCTATATGTTGCCCTGAAGTTTACAAACGTTCTTCTGTTGCTATACTTTCAGCAACACACGAGTCTGATGAACAGGTCGGCGGAGTGGGCGGGGCTGCGGCCCAAGAAGCTGTCCTTCAAAGGCGTGTCCAGCTGCGTGATCCGCCTGATGCAGAGCGTCAAGTTCAACGCGGAGATTCCCTTCTCTGACGTCCTCACCCCGTCCCGCGAAGAGCGAGGCGGACAACATCAGAGATGGGTCAGTAGAGAGAGAGAGAGAGAGAGAGGAAGAGAGAGAGAGAGAGAGAGAGAGAGAGAGAGAGAGAGAAGAGAGAGACACACACACACACACACACACACACACACACACACACACACACACACACACACACACACACACACACACAGGGAGGGAGGGAGGGAGAGGGAGGGAGGGGAGAGGAGACAGACAAACAGACAGACAGAGAGAGAGACACACAGAGGGAGGGAGGGAGGGAGGAGAGAGAGGGAGGAACGGAGAGAGAAAGGGGGGAGGAGGGAGAGAGGGGGGGAGGGAGGGGGAGAGAGAGAAGAAAGGAGGGAGGGGGAGAGAGAGAGAGAGGGGGGGGAGAGAGAGGGGGGAGGGAGGGGGAGAGAGAGAAGAAAGGAGGGAGGGAGGGAGAGAGAGACGGGGGGGGGGATCATAGTGATGTCAGAACTCAGGAACTGTTTGAGAGTCGAGGTGGACGTCATGGGCTCCCCGTAATAGTCCGTACGGTCTCTGTGGACATAAAACAACATTTGAAGAAGACTGACTCAGAGATCAGGAGCTGCGTGAAAGTCGAGGTGGACGACCTGGGCTCCCCGTCCCCAACAGTCCATACGGTCTCGGTGGACGTAAAGCAACGTTCGAAGAAGAAGAAGAAGGGGATAGCTCAGTGGTACAGCGACAGACTCGTGATCGAAAGGTCGCGGATACGAGTCCCGACAGGAGCGGCTGGAAAATTTTCTTCTGTGCTGACACTTTATTTTTGGTATCCGTTCCACTCTCGTGTTACCGCAGTAGCACGTAAAAGATCCCGATCATTCTGCCAAAAGCGCAGTGGCAGGTTACAACTAAACACGAACATCCTACGTGTGTGGCTTCAGATAAGATCGCACTATAATCTGGTGCATGGTTATATAGTGTACACAGGCCGTGGGCCGAGACGGCAGCAGTTCCACGTGGCACCAGCCATGTAACAACAAACAGCGCTGTAACCACTAGTGTGGATATTCAACAACAACAAACAAAACGTGGTATATAGGACTAGAACGCAGTGGCTCTGCTAAGAAGCAGAAAACAGCGCCATATAGTTACAATTGCAAAGCGCGTATGGCCTATCTCGAGATGAGGCGCTCAGCAAATGTTTATATAATACAATAATGTAGCTCACACTCCAAACCTCGGTAAGCCATTTTGGCCTAGCGGTAAAGCGTTAGGCTGGTAAGCAGCAGGACCACGCTTCGAGTCTGTTTGTCTCTCTTTTGTCTTCGAAAGTTGTGGTTTTTACGGACAGTGTCTTCGTGACTTTGTAGGCTACTTTCGGTATCCATTACACACCCGTCCCTAATAAGCCTCGTGGTTTCTGTGGACGTTAAGCAACGTGTTTACTTATCCGTTCCACCCCCGTGTTACGGCAGTAGCACGTAAAAGGCCCCGATGATTCTGAGTTCAATGCACTGTTCAGAAACACGGGACGTTAATTCCTTGCTGTTTCATGTGTGCATGCAGCATTAGCAAACATCCGACAGGTGTCTAATTCGCTCTGCTGCTTGTGCAGCGTTTGAATCCACCGCAGATGGTCGTCTTCTCTGCTAGCGCGTGCGTTTTCAAGGCACGAAACACGTGTGTTGCAGTGATCGAGCTAACCTTTTTTCAAACCGGTGTGATAGCGACAAGGTGGCGAAAGTGGTTCGCGGAAAAACCGGCCGGATTATCACTGTAACCGGACAGACACACGGCCGTCCATACTGCTTTACTTATTACTAGAGTTCTGCTAGCGAGCACCCAGCTTTCTCCCCTGTCTAGAACACACACAAGACACACACAGACACACACGCACGCACGCACTCACGAATGCATGCACGCACGCACACTCTCTCTCTCTCTCTCACAATGCCGGCTGCGTTTTGTTGTTTTTGTTGTTTTTAGAACGGGCCAAACAAAATAACCGATTGCTAATTTTTTCCCCCCCGGTATATGCTGATCTTAGCCGGTAAAATACCGGAAATTGCCGGTTAACCCCTTCACTGCCCCAGCCTGTAAAATTTCCGGGCTGAAGGATGCGTGGACACGCCTGCAAACAGTCTTATTTTCTGGCTCTGTATCACATCTACTTTCAATGCTATGCGTTTTGATGAAAGTCCTTTTACATGCCAGTGCGAAAAAGAAGAAAAAACGCTAAAGGGTTTCGAAGTTCGCACTTCTAACGGTCATTTTCAAGTAGCATCACGGCAGTGAACGGGTTAACGCGAACCCTGTGTGGCTTTGTGCTCAGTGATAACACGTGTGAGTGTTCTTCCTGTGTGCAGAACCTAATGGCCACTGTGACGGACAAGCTCCGGAACCCCTTCAAGGACAGGTGAGTCATGGCCTGCACAGCTCTTGGATGCCCTTTATTTCGGTCTGCCGAATCAGTGCCTCTTTTTTAAAAAATTTTTTATTACAGTGTGGGCTTGCTTATAGCGAGCGGTGGTGGTCATCATGTTACTTTTTTGTGGCCTTTGTGTCCGCTTTGATGTACTTTTTTTTTTTTTAAATCCGGAAACACACAGCCTCAACTTTCACAGTACACCAGGTCAGCCTGAATATGTCATCTGCACTTGGCGAATGGCAAGGAAGAAGAATTCGGGCTAGCACAGTAAAACGGTGGATTTGTTTTAGAGAGCTGTTGTTGTTTGAATGTATCAGCATGTAGATGTGGCAAAAAAAGCAGAGAATGCTCATTGAAGATGAAATTCACTCCACAAAATTATATCTGCGCAAACAACGTCTATATTCGTCTTAACAAGGTAA
>JABMCL010000698.1:470000-525000 GCA_018857735.1 Alviniconcha marisindica | reverse complement strand
GTTGCTGGAGGTGTGTTGTTGTGTTTGTGTTGCTAAGCAGGAGCTGTACAGCCAGCAGTACAGCAGGGCGGCCGTCTTCTTCGCCTCCATCCCCAACTTCTCCGAGTTCTACATGGAACTGGACGCCAACAACCAGGGCGTCGAGTGCCTGAGAGTGCTCAATGAAATCATCGCCGACTTTGATGAGGTCAGGGCTTCGTACTTTCCCTTCCTTCCTTCTCCACCCACTCACTCATTCCATTCTCTCCGCCCGTCCTCGCCTCTGTCAGTCTGCATCCCTCTTAACACTCTACCACCCCATGCCTGTCTGTCTTTCTAGCTTTCTCTTGTCTGTCTGTCTGTCTGTCGCTCTCTCTATATGTCACTCTGTGTCTGCATCCCTCTTAACACTCTACCACCCCATGTCTGTCTGTCTTTCTAGCTTTCTCTGTGTGTCTGTCTCTCTGTGTATGTCTGTCTGTGTCTGTGTCCCTCTTAACCATCATCTGTATGTCTGTCTTTCTAGCTTTCTCTCTGTGTGTCTCTCTCTGTATGTCTGTCTGCATCCCTCTTAATACTCTACCACCCTCTGTATGTCTGTCGTTCAAGCTTTTTCGCTGTCTGTCTGTCTCTCTCTCTATATATATATATGTCCCTCTGTGTCTGTGTCCCTCTTAACATTCTACCACCCCATCTGTGTCTGTCTTTCTAGCTTTCTCTCTGTGTCTATCTCTCTCTGTATGTCAGTCTATGTTTGCATCCCTCTTAACACTCTACCACCCCCTGTATGTCTGTCTTCCTAGCTTTCTCTCCATCGCTGTCTATCTGTCTCTCCCAACCTTCTCCCACTCTCTGTCAGTCATGTCTCAGTCATTTATTTTGTCTCTCTCTGTCAGCCTCTCTCTGCCTGTCTCTGTCTGTGCCTCTCTCTCTCTCTCTCTCTCTCTCTCTCTCTCTCTCTCTCTCTCTCTCTCTCTCTCTCTCTCTCTCCCTCTGAGAAGTCTTTGCTCGTTGATTGACCACTGTACCAATTCAGTTGATTTGAATGTCATGAGGCGTCTGCTTTTATGAAGATGATGTGATGATGACAAGAACGATGGTGGCGCTGACAAAATATTGAGTGTAATAAACTCTGAAAAATAAAAGATAGA
Organism: Alviniconcha marisindica; assembly: GCA_018857735.1. Taxonomy (NCBI): domain Eukaryota; kingdom Metazoa; phylum Mollusca; class Gastropoda; family Provannidae; genus Alviniconcha; species Alviniconcha marisindica. Next base: position 523,870 of record JABMCL010000698.1, on the reverse strand, counting down.
AAATAACTCTGACTGTGTGACTAACTGCCCCCATTGCATCGAAGGCAGAAGAAAAGAAGAAAAATAAATTGCTCAATGATGATGATAAAGACCACAAGTATAAAATTCTGATGACACGTTGATGGTGCTGATGATGGTGTTGTTTTTGGTGTGTGTGTGTGTGTGTGTGTGTGTGTGTGTGTGTGTGTGTGTGTGTGTGTGTGTGTGTGACAGTTGCTGGACGAGCCTCAGTTTAAGGCCGTGGACAAGATCAAGACGATCGGCAGCACGTACATGGGAGCAGTGGGCCTGATGCCTCACTTGCTGATTGAGGTGAGCATCACAAGCAGACTAACTAATTAATTAACTGACAGACGGATCACCTGCTGATTTAGGTGGGCATCACAAGCAGACTAACTAATTAATTAACTGACAGACGGATCACCTGCTGATTGAGGTGGGCATCACAAGCAGACTAACTAATTAATTAACTGACAGACGGATCACCTGCTGATTGAGGTGGGCATCACAAGCAGACTAACTAATTAATTAACTGACAGTCGGATCACCTGCTGATTTAGGTGGGCGTCACAAGCAGACTAACTAATTAATTAACTGACAGACGGGTCACCTGATGATTCAGGTGGGCATCACAAGCAGACTAATTAATTAACTGACAGACGGATCACCTGCTGATTGAGGTGGGTATCACAAGCAGACAGACAAACATACTAACAGACAAGTAAATCATCTGCTGATTCAGGTGGGCACCACAAGCAGACTGACTAACAGACAGACAGATAGATCATTTGTTGACTGAGGCTGGCATCACAAGCAGACTAACTAACAGACAGATCATCTGCTGATTCAGGTGGGCACCACAAGCAGACTGACTAACAGACAGACAGATCATCTGCTGATTCAGGTGGGCACCACAAGCAGACTGACTAACAGACAGACAGATCATCTGCTGATTGAGGTCGGTATCACAAGCAGACTAACCAGTTAACTAACAGACAGTTCATCTGTTGACTGAGGTTGGCATCACAAGCAGACTAACTAACAGACGGACAGATCATCTGCCGATTGAGGTTGGCATCACAAGCAGACTTACTAACAGACAGACAAATAAGTAATCATCGCAAGCAGACTAAATAACTAACATACAAACAGATCAAAGCATTAAAGGAGCGAAGAACGAACGCTTATATTAACCGGATACAGCAAAACTAACCGATTTCCAGCGATCAAGTGCCTTTTTTTCTGCCTTTGTTTTCAAAGCAATGAACACACAAAATGAACAAACAAAGAGAGTTAATTAGGGCTCAAAAGACGTCGTGTGAAACCAGCCACAAAAACCCGCATCGCCTACGGTGACTCAAGCCTGACGTGAGTAAACACAAGGTGCGACAACTCCACCAAAGGTGCGTCCACTGATTAACACCAACGACTAGTTTGCACGGAAAGGACGAAAAAGGGGAAGACAAATTTAACTGTATGTTGTTGTGAACATGTTGTCGACGAGCCGAACCAGTATGAAAACATATAATATGTGTATCTGTCATACATTCATACGTCATGGCCTCACGTCACTCTCGCTGGTCCTGTTGACGGGATAGTGCTGAAGGTCTGTTTGCTTTGCCAGGACTCGGACATGTCAGTGAGGGACTCTCTGATTGTTGTGGTGGAGTTCATCTTCGCCATGAAGGACCGCCTCAGGAACATCAACGAGAATTCTTACAACAGCTTCACCATGAGAGTCGGTCAGTACTGTGCATGCATCCGTGGTCGGGTATTTGTTTATACCCTGCCGATGAGTTTCAGAGGGAACGATTATTGTCTTTACGGTTGAATTGCTCTGACGAAGGTATCTTGCTTCGAAAGTTTTCATTCTTGTATTTGTTTTGGGTGAAGCCAGTGAATTTTGCTCTTTTCCGTTTCTGGTTAAAACTAGCTTCAGAATTATTACCTTGGTCAGAAGGACGCTTGAATTACACATTGTTGCTGCTGAATTAACGATCTGTGTGAAGCTGTTTGAACATCGCTAAACAGGCTGAAATGTTCCTGTATTGCTCCCGTTTGCGTCTATAAATATTCAAATGAAGTGAAGTTCCTTTAATGTATAAACTACTTTAAATTTCGTATGTACATGTTGTCCACCATGTATGAATCAGTACAGACACATCCACCCACTTTGATTCATCAGCTATAGGCGCGTGACGATACGAATCATTTTTTTAATTTCCTGTAGAACCTGTGGTGTTTACAATAGAATACATCACATGCACATGGCATTTTATTTTATTGTCCCTGATGCCCAATTTATTTAGTAGCAATAGACTCAAGAAAACAGGTTTATTGGGATGGTGTCTGTGACCTGTGCAGGTTCATTGGGATGGTGTCTGTGATCTGTGAAGGTTCACTGGGATGGTGTCTGTGATCTATGAAGGTTTATTGGGATGGTGTCTGTGATCTATGAAGGTTCATTGGGATGGTGTCTGTGACCTGTGCAGGTTCATTGGGATGGTGTCTGTGATCTATGAAGGTTCATTGGGATGGTGTCTGTGACCTGTGCAGGTTCATTGGGATGGTGTCTGTGATCTATGAAGGTTCATTGGGATGGTGTCTGTGATCTATGAAGGTTCATTGGGATGGTGTCTGTGATCTATGAAGGTTCATTGGGATGGTGTCTGTGACCTGTGCAGGTTCATTGGGATGGTGTCTGTGACCTGTGCAGGTGTCTGTAACCTGTGCAGGTGTCTGTGACCTGTGCTGGTTGATTTGGATTGTGCCTGTGGCCTGTGCAGGTTCAGTGGGATGGTGTCTGTGATCTGTGCGGGTTGATTTAGATGGTGTCTGTGATCCTATGAAGGTTCATTGGGATGGTGTCTGTATCTTAAGCTGTGCAGGTTTTTATTTGGGTTTGGGGGGTGTATGTGACCTGTGCAGGTTCATTTGGATTGTGCCTGTGGCCTGTGCAGGTTCAAGTGGGATGGTGTCTGTGATCTGTGCGGGTTGATTTAGATGGTGTCTGTGACCTGAGCAGGTTCATTGGGATGGTGTGTATTTACCTGTGCAGGGTTATTGGGATGGTGTGTATTTACATGTGCAGGTTCATTGGGATGGTGTGTATTTACCTGTGCAGGTTATTGGGATGGTGTGTATTTACCTGTGCAGGTTCATTGGGATGGTGTGTATTTACCTGTGCAGGTTCATTGGGATGGTGTGTATTTACCTGTGCAGGTATCAACATAGGCCCGGTGGTGGCCGGAGTGATCGGAGCCCGCAAGCCACAGTTCGACATCTGGGGGAACACCGTCAACGTGGCCTCCAGGATGGACACCACCGGAAAGGCGGAACACATACAGGTCTGCTTCCGTTCACAGCCTATCTCCTACACATAGTCTCCATCTCACGCACACCCCCTACTGGTTGAACCAACTTGTTATTCTCTTGTCTCATAGTCTCCTTTATCTCCACTCACTGGACACTGGTCTCCCTCCTCCTCCACCCTCTTTACTGTCTACTGTCATTCTCTGTCTCCTCGTCCTGTCTTCTCTCTTCGTCCTCTCTCTTGTCTCTCTCTCTGCTGCTCTCTCTCTCTTGTTCTGTGTGTGTGTGTGTGTGTGTGTGTGTGTGTGTGTGTGTGTGTGTGTGTGTGGTGTGTGTGTGTGTGTGTGTGTGTGTGTGCGCGCGGCTGTGTTGGCGTATGAGTGTATACATGTGTGAGCGTCTATGTCAAATGGCTAAGATGTGGGGAGGGGGAGAAAAAGAGAGAAGAAGGTGGAAGGAGGCACGAAGAAAAAGAGGAGAGATTGTGGGGGGTGGGGGGTGGGGGTGGGGTTTAGATATGTAATGTGCGCGCTTGTGTACCACATTCATCTCCATCAGAGCTCATGTACCTTTCGTTGTTTACTTCAGCATCGGACCCCCCCCCCCCCCCCCCCCACCCACCCAACGACACACACAGTCCTCAGACAAAAGCTGTACATACTGACACCATATTATTATATCCCTGTGTGTTGTGCACCCCAGGTAACGGAGGACGTGTACCAGCCTCTGAAGGACACGTACGAGTTCAAGTGCCGGGGCCGCGTGTCCGTGAAGGGCAAAGGGGAGATGATCACCTACTTCCTGCTGTCGCACAAGCCGCTGGAGCTGGGCCCCCTCGGCTGCTTCACCAGCGGCCTCTTCTCCGACCGCCGCTCGCCCATCACGCCCGAGTCGCCCAGCCTGGTCCGGCCGTCCTCGCGCCAGTCCTGGGAAAGCGTGCAGCTCCCGCGCCGTGGCAGCGGCACCAACCTGCGCCAGGGGTCGCTGACCTCTCAGGGCAAGGGCCAGGGCGGGGTGACGGGGATGGAGCGGCCGCCCAGCCTGGACTCCGGGCGAGGCAACCTGGGCACCCCGACGGGCAGCCTGAACAAGAAGCGGCAGAGCTCGCTGGACAGCCCGCGCAACACGTCGCGCAAGCTGAGCGGGTCGTCCGGGACCAACTCGCTGTCCAACGAGAACCAGCCTGGCGGCGGGGAGCCTCCGGAGCTGCCGGCCGTGCACTACATGAACATCAAGATGCACGGCAGCAACACGGGCACGCCGCCCGGCCGCGTCAGGCAGAACATGGTGCAGAACGCGCTCTTCGACAGCCTGAAGGAGAGCAACACCGGCTCCCCGACCTCTCCCCCCAACTCCCTCACCGGCTCTCCTTCCTCGCTAAGCGGCGGCGCCTACCCGCAGCTGCAGTCCCCGTCCTCCATGAGCTACGCCTCCAGAGGGCCGGACAACGGTTCGGGGCCCGTGTCCCCCTTCGGTCGTCAGATGCCCAGCCCCTCCACCTCCGCCAAAAGTTCCGTGGCCTCCATCCAGCCGATACGGAGGGTGAACTCGGACCTGGCAGCCAAGCCGCCGACTCCGCCCACGTCCTTTTCCTCCCCATCCAACCTGGGTCAGCTGCAGAGTCAGAGCGGCAACAGCCACTACCAGCAAGTGAGGCCTTCGGCTTTAGGCGTGACGTTGGGATCCCCGTCGTCAAGGCAACCCGCCCTCAGACCCGTGCAGGAGGACGTGATCCCGGAGGACCCGGTGCTGGCCCACAACCAGGACACCGCCGTGCCCGTCAAGGAGCTGCCCGCCAAGGAGATCGTGTCCGTGAGCCGCGCGGCGAGGCCGGAGGAGGAGGAGGAGGAGAGCATTCTCAGCGCCCCCTTCCTCAAGTCCATCAACCGCAGCAACGTGTCCGCCGCTGCCTCGCCCTCTGACCCGAGCGGCAACGGATGCGGAGCGGGCAGTGGTCAGTGCAGCAGCCCTCGTCAGCCACAGCCCCATGGCGGCGGCAGCTGCAACGGTAACGACAACACGGAGGACAGGTTTGTGACGGGTGTGTACCGGGAGCCTATCGACCGCTCTCATTCGGCCACCCCCTCTCAGAACAGTAACGCTTCTTCGGGCAGGGCAGGAGCGAGCACCGGCAATGTGGCTGTGCTGGGGTCCAAGACGAAGAAGTCGCCGTCTCCGACCAAAACGCCAACCAGACCGTTGTCGGAGGTGCAGCGGCGCTCTTCCTCGGGGTCTAAAGAGAGCAACTCTTCGGGGTCCACGCTGACACCCACCACGTCGGCCCTGGTGGTCAGCATCGACGGCAAGATGATGTCCATCCTTCCACCCGGCCAGGGAGGGGACCTGGCGCTGCCCATACGCCGCGTGAACGCCGACGACCTGACCGTCGCCAGCAACGGCATCAGGCCCGAGCTGGGCAAGCCCCGCATGATGCTGTCGCCTAAATCCAAGCGGCAGAGCTTTCCGGCGTCCTTCATGAAGCGTGACCTGACCTCCTACTCCTCGTTCACGGCGTCGGACGACGAGAGAGACTCCATCAGTTCCCGGCAGATGAGCGACCACTCCTCCATCGTGCTGCTGCAGCCCATCCAGCTGAAGCCCAGCAAGGCGGCCAACGTCCGGCACCTGGCCTGCGACAGGCCGGACGTCGTCACCAGGCACCTCGCGCGCGACGGCAGGTCCGACGCCGACCTGCTGAACTACATCTTCGGCTCGCCCTTCCACAGCCTGGACCGCTACAGGTCCCGGTCCAGCGACACCATCAACAGCATCCCGCGCTGCCCGCCCACGCCCAAGTTCCCCGTGCCGCCCAGCGAGAGCTCCTCCCTGACGCAGCTGCTGCAGGAGCTGGCCGGGGAGTCTCCCGCCGTGCCGCAGGAGATCACGCCGTCGCCGGCCTGCAAACGGAGCGCGGTGCCGGACACCGCCGGCGGCGGGAAGGCTGGGAGCTCGCCCACGGCGGCCAGGAGCGCGCCGCTGAGAGATTGTCGCTTCAAGCAGGGCGCTGCCTCAGGGGAGGCCGAGCGCAAGAGGCGGAACCGCCACTCCGCCCAGCTGATGGGCGGCGGGATGGGCATGGGCATGGGCGTGGGCGGGGCGGGGGGGCCGGGCTACCGGATGCCCCTGATCAGCCAGTACCAGGTGAAGCGGCGCCTGGCCTACACCATGCCTCCCCGCCACTGCCGCAGCCTGGACTACATCCCCAGCGACCGCGAGGACGGCTCGCACATCTCCTCCAACGCCTCCTCCGCGTGCGGCAGCCCCAAGGCTCACCAGAGACACTCCTACCTCCTGCCGCTCATCTTCGGCAAGCAGCAGGCCCCGCCCCCTTCCCACGGGGACAACATCAGCCTGTCGTCGCTGGCCTCCAGCAGCGAGATGTCCAGGAGCGACCCCGCCGTCAACGCCCACGACTCCAGCTCCGCCGCCTACGAGTCGGAGTACGACAACTACCGGCCCGGCATGGCCAGCGACGAGGATTTCTTTCTCCCGGACCCCATCAGCGACGCCGACATCGACCTCTTCGATGTGGACGATATCGACGTGGAGGACGTCACCGTCAGTGACCACTTCAGTATGGACATGCCTGTGCCGAGGTTCCAGAAGAAAATCACTGATGTGTGACGATGTAAGTGTTCTAGGAGATCGGTATGTACTACCTTAGTTAGCCTTACGTAGCACGCCTGCGCCTTGTTCCTACAAGATGGTTGGCTGTGCTGGTGTCGTGGGAACAAAGATCCTGGGCCAGTGTCCTCTGTACGATGCAAGAGGAGATACGTACGCATTCCCTGCGCCAGTTTCCTGTGCGTGACGCAAGCGATGACGTGCTCGTTGGTTTCTAGCTCCAGTGTCTGAATATCCACAATGCAAGCGATGACGTTCACGTTGATTTCCAGCTTGAATGTCATGTGCATGGTGCAAGCGATGACGTGCACGTTGATTTCCAGCTCGTGTCCTGTGCATGATACAGGCGATGACGTTCACGTTGGTTTCCAGCTCCAGTGCACGATTCTCCAATGCACGTGCACGTTGATTATCAGCTCCAGTGTCCTGTATACAGCGCAAGTGGAGGCAGGAATGGGGAGAAACGTTGCATAGAGAAGGTTTCCGAAGAGTAACGTGACGTAAAAAAAAATAGTCCAGTGCGTGTGCCAGTGTTCATGAATTTAGAGTTGAGAACGACTTCAGTCCAACACCTACGTGCCGAGTTACCATATGACTGGCATGTGCCCATGCGAATGGAGATGTCCAGTGGATGTTCAGTCTTGACATGGCTCCATGAGGAGACTTTTAGACAAGCCAGTACTTTGAGAGGATATAATATGGTTGTTGAAACCGTCGCTGTCGGTGTGACATATGGACGCTTTGGACAGTGCAGCGTGCCAGAGCGTGTCCAGAAATAATGGAAATAGAAACGTACGACACTCAAATACACATTGTTATATAAATTTATGTTTGGATAGAGACATACTGTACACAGTAAACAGGCACACACACACACACACACACACACACACACACACACACACACACACACACACACACACACACACACACACACACACACAGAGGCTTACAGTTATTATCTTCGAACTCTGTCTTATACTGTTGGTATGAACTCTTGTCTTATACTGTTGGTATAAAGTGTGGCTTATACTGTTGGTATAATGTGTGGCTTATACTGTTGGTATGAAGTCTGGCTTATACAGTTAGTACGAACTCTGGCTTATACTGTTGGTACGAACTCTGGCTTATAATATTGGTGCGAACTTTGGCTTGAAGTTGTACTGTTGGTCCAAGGCGAAAAAAAATCGTGTTGAAAATTTCTTAATGCTAATTTATAACAATTATGGAACGCATGAGCATTAACTTATGCAAGCATTTGTAGAACAAAAGCAGGACCTATACGCACTCCACGTGATCCATACATATATATATATATATATATATATACAACTTGCACAGCCACAAAGCGTGAATCCTTGGAACTTTTAGCGTGGACTGTGATTATGTGAATTTGTGTCCCAGGTTTCTGCTGGAGACAACAACAACAAAGTTGGGTGTCAGGGGTTCTTGATTATCCGTGCAAGAACTGAAGGAATCCTCTGGTGTTACCTTGTTCTTGTTTGTTTCTTTGTTATTTTTTTCCTGCTGTGGCTGGTTTCACCACAGCCGACTGCAGTCAGCGGGCTGTGTGTTTGTAAATGTTGGGCACGTGAAACCCAGGAGAAATGGACTCTTTGTGGAACTGACCGTGTGCCATTGTTGCAGAGTAATCGGTATTTTTGGCGAGGAGTAATGTCAATAGCGTATGAAATATTGTGTATGCAACAGTCTTGATCTGTATTCATTCGACACCCCCAACAAGTCTATCTGGCTGTTTTGTTTGCCTTGAGAAACGTTTGTAAAGGGGTTGAGTTGTTTGCTATCGTGAGTTTGATTACAGTTTAGGCGTTACAGCTGGATTGTATGATTGCATAAAATAAATTGTAACAGAAAGGCGAGTAACTGTTCTGGCTCTCAGGCTGTTTGGTTTCCAGTTACCGGGTGGAATTGCTCGCACTGTGTTGCCTGCATTCTCTGTGTCCCTTTGTTCTTTTTCTGTTTATTCTGGACAGAGAACATTTCAAACACGTGGACGTGCAGCAGCTCGGCACGCAAAAGGTCGACTTTTGTGAAAGGAAAATTGCATTTGCTTGATTTTCTATCGATCTAGTTCGAGTTTGCCTTGATTTAAATCACCATTCTACCTACCTATCACTACCTCCCTCCCTATCTATCCATCTAGTACAGGCCTACCTCCCTCCCATCGGTGTATCTGTCGATCGATCTATCCGTGAGTATCTATACATGTATGTACATATTTTATGTGCCAGCCCGTCGGTTTCCCGATCTGTGCTATCTGCCCATGTGTTTAACTGTCTCTCTGTCTGTCTGTCTGTCTCTCTCTGTCTGTGTCTCTGTCTGTCTGTCTGTCTGTCTGTCTGTCTGTCTGTCTGTCTGTCTGTCTGCTCTCTCTCTCTCTCTCTCTCTCTCTCTCTCTCTCTCTCCTCTCTCTCTCTCTCTCTCTCTCTCTCTCTCTCTCTCTCTCTCTCTCTCTCTCTCTCTCTCTCTCTCTCTCTCTCTCTCTCTCTCTCTCTCTCTCCATGAGTGGTGTTTCCATCTGGGGGCAGTGTAATGAGAATCGAGTGTAACTGTGCATAACAATGTTATCCTACATAATTGTAAGTATGTGAAAGGAAAGCAAAGGCGGGTGGACACCACGTCACACCCTACAGGAAGAAGCTGCGTGAATAATTACAATAGTGTCTACGTAGGCCTGTAACGTGAATAATTATAATAGTGTCTACGTAGGCCTGTCACGTGTCCATGTCATTGCAGTATTAGACCAGCCTCCCTCTTAATCATGTCCTTCGTCACGATACACTGAGCGACCTGTGATCATGATGCAATTTGCTTAATTAGACATCGCTTTCCAGTTTTCTTCTTCTTGCAGTTTTTAAAATTTTATTTCTTAATTTTTTTTATAACAACCTCACACTGTCATCTTCCTGAGCAAATGTTTGTTACTTGTAGCTTCGATCACCGCGGTGGACATTTAGCGGCCTGTGTTGCGGTGTTCATTTTGGATAATGGGTGCTTCAACGAGTTGAATGCATCACTAAGGTATCGCGACAGGACAGGGTTTAGATTCCACGACAGTCGGGAAAGTATGTTATGGCCGGTTTCAGTCACAGTGGGACATTGCAGATCATCTGGGCAAGACAGGAAGTGACTCGAGTGCTTATTACTAATACGTTTTAAAGGCAAGGTTGGGGAAACCTCTGAGAGACAGGATGGAGCGTATATGAGCTTTTCCGAGCGCATAGATACCATCTTGAACTTAACTAATGCACATACCTTTTTAGAGACGATGATGCTAATGCTGATGACGATAATAATGCAGTCACGTTATTGACAGCAATGATAATCACCATAACTTTGGACTGCTTTCTGCTACAGAAAGTAGTCCCGTTATTGACAGCAATGATAAATCATAATTTTGTTGTAAAATCTTTTTAATTACTTTGGAAAACCGTCACAGGGTGGTATCGGGTAACGAGCTGTAATTAAGGTAATAATATATATGGAGCAGCATGCTGATCTTGGATTATGAAAAAGCCATGTGAAATTCTTTTCCGGATTGGTGTGCGATGTCTTTACCGACAGCTGCGCGGTAAAGGTCTAGTCATCACTACTGTCCGAGTTCTCGTTCATGTAAGCATGTAAGGGAGGTAACTTCAGTGGTAGTAATAACACAATAAGTAACCGCAAACATCGAAGTTGTCTCCCCTAGAGAAGAAACCATCCCGCGATGAGGTATCCCAAAAACTTGGTAATTACCGTAATGATAATGATATTAATAATAATACTTTTTTTTTATCATAACGCTACTCCCCGTGAAAAATATGAGTTCACGGCTTTGTGCAATATCGCAACGGAAGTAAAAGAAAGAAACCATCATCAGAATCAATACAATGAAATTTCAATAGTTGCTATGGAAAACATATAGTGTTATAAACAACTGTGAGGTATCCTTCATTCTTTGTCTACAACACACAATTAGCATTCCTCAAAGGAGGACAGACAAACAGGCAGATATTAAGGAAAGGCGGCGCGGAAGAGGTCTGTTTTCGGCCGAGCTTTGAAAGCTGCCACAAGATGAGAAGAGGCGGATATTCAGTGGCAGCGAATTCCAAACAACTGGATGGCAGCCAATTCCAAACAACTGGAGCCTGGATCGTGTACCAGCACTCTTCAGATGTACACGTGGAACAGCCAGAGGTTTGTGAGAGGAAGAACGACGAGATCTACAGGGGGAGAGGTGACTGAAAGTACCGCAATGAAAAAAAGGTGCCGGTTTAAAGACGATGCGTTCTGTGACGGGAAGCCGGTCCACCAAATTCAAAAGTTATTCCAGCACTCTTGGCGTAACGTAAAGCATTGCTGACTACTGAGACTGGGGGGGAGGGGGAGGGGGTAAAGTGATGTCGGCTCATGGTTGTGTTTCGATGAAGGAGCTGTATCTTTTTAAAAAAACGCAAAAATTAACTGTCGTAATTATTCTGATCTCTGCATCGCATCGCACGTGGTTTGAAACTTTTTGTTTCTCGTATTTTTGCCATGCCGCACACAGCCAAGGAAAGTATAAAAGAAAAAAGTTCAGCAAAGTGGAATATAGTAACAGGACTGATTGTTTTAACCGATGTTTGTTATGGAAGGCCGGGTGTGTCTTAATTTTTGAAATGCATTCTTTGTTTTGATACAGTACTATGTAAGTGTTGATGGTGGAGTGTTCTAGATAAAAGGAAACAAAAGCTAACACTATTGTCTTGACTGTGGTGTGTGTGCGTGCGTGCGTGCGTGCGTGCGTGCGTGCGTGCGTGCGTGCGTGCGTGCGTGCGTGCGTGTGTGTGTGTGTGTCGAACAGAGGTGAAACAGTTCTTCATTCGTTTCTTCGGATTGTCTCTCTAACGGTTAGAAGAGACATAAAAAATGGCATGTCCATCCAAGAATAAGATATTCTTTATTCGCGGTATCCCCATAGTATGCCGAAACAGCCCGCAGTGGCAGGATAGTCATTCACGCTAACCAAGGTGTTCCATAATTATAAACTGTCCAACCACGAGCAAGATAGTCATTCACGCTAACCAAGACGTTCCATAATTATAAACTGTCCAACCACGAGCAAGATAGTCATTCACGCTAACCAAGGTGTTCCATAATTATAAACTATCCAACTACGGGCAAGATAGTTATTCACGCTAACCAAGGTGTACCATATAAACTGTCCAACCACGGGCAAAAGAGTCATTCACGCTAACCAAGGTGTACCATATAAACTATCCAACCACGGGCAAGAAAGTCATTCACGCTAACCAAGGTGTACCATAATTATAAACTGTCCAACCACGGGGAAGATATTCACGCTAACCAAGGTGTACCATATAAACTATCCAACTACAAGCAAGATAGTCATTCACGCTAACCAAGGTGTTCCATAATTATAAACTATCCAGCCACGAGCAAGATAGTCATTCCCGGTAACCAAGGTGTTCCATAATTATAAACTGTCCAAACACGGGCAAGATAGTCATTCACGCTAACCATGGTGTACCACATAAACTGTCCAACCATGGACAAGGTAGTCATTCACGCTAACCAAGGTGTACCATAATATTATAAACTGCCCAACCACGAGCAAGGTAGTCATTCACGCTAACCATGGTGTACCACATGAACTGTCCAACCATGGACAAGGTAGTCATTCACGCTAACCAAGGTGTACCATAATATTATAAACTGCCCAACCACGAGCAAGGTAGTCATTCACGCTAACCAAGGTGTACCAATAAACTGTCCAACCAGGCACAAGATGGCCATTCACGCTAACCAAGGTGTACGGGCAAAACCATTCACACTGGCCGCATGTTGTAGTATATCTTGAATCAGCCGGACCAAGGGCAAGATATTTATTAACACTACAACACTACAAAATGCAGCAAAATCTCCGAGCAGCTTTCTGCACAAATAATGAGAGCACGGCCTGGTACAACCATTATATTTGACTGGGCGTTAAAAACCAGTTACTCTCTACGCCTAGGACATCGCAGCACCATTTAAGAAGCTTCACAAAGAGCAAGCAAGCTGTTCATTCGCACAAACAGTTGGCACTTATAAGCTGTCCAACCAAAAGCGAGATAATCGGTCTTTCACACGGGCAGGCCTGTCAAGGGCAAGATAAGTGGCTGTAATTATATTCATTCCGTGTTTGGGAACCGGCATTCACGCCATTCTCTAACTTCGCGTGTGCTTAGACTCAGACCGAAGATTATGACCGCCAGTCGCACTGATTCCGTAGTGTATAAGTAGGATACAGACTCCGTAGTGTATAAGTAGGATAGACTGCCCGGACAAAGGCATGCTGTGAGCCGGTTTGGCCTAGTGGTAAAGCGTTAGGCAGCAGAAGGACGTCGGTTCGATGACGCGGCTTCGGCTCTCTCTCTTCAGTTGTTGTGTGGACATTGTCTTGTGTGACTTTGTCCCTCATAATTAATGAAACATTAAAATGGCTCTCATCGCTGCCAATCTTAATGCAGAAGCCAGTGTAGCGATTGGTATATAATCTCCCTCTCCCCCCCCCCCCCCCCCCTTCCCCCCTCCCGTTCCTGATAAGCCTTATGGCTTTCTGTGGAAGTTAAGCACCATGTTTACTTACTTACCGATCAAAGGCATATTGTAAGCCGGGTTGGCCTGGCGGTAAGGCGTTAGGCTGGTAAGCAGAAGGACCTCGGTTCGATTCTGCTTCGACTCTCCTCTCTATTCAAAAGCTGCGGTCTTTGGACACTGTCTTGTGACTTTTTCCATCACAATTAATGAAACATGGCTCTCATCTCGTGCGTGTGTGTGTGTGTGTGTGTGTGTGTGTGTGTGTGTGTGTGTGTGTGTTGTGTGTGTGTGTGTGTGTGTGTGTGTGTGTGTGTGTGCGGGCGGGCGCACGCGCGCGCGTCTCTCTCTCTGGTGTGTGTGTGCGTGTGTTAGCCTGTGTGCATGTGTTAAGAAATGCACTACTATAAATTGATTCATCTAGAAAGCCACGCTCGTGCGCAGAACAGTCAACACACATGTTTCTTCGTTACATTTTATGTAACATCAAGAAAACGCAAGTTATTTTATGACCTGATTGATGGATTGTTCTTTCTTTAAATCTGGGCCAACAGTAACACACGTACTCACGCTTCCGAATCCCACACGCACAGTCTCAAACTATAGTGTCCAACTACACAGCTCACTCATCAGACCAGAACTCTCCCAGCACAGGTCCTGAATCACACACGGCGTTGACGACTCTCAAGACAGTGCTGTCCCTAAGCACTGACGTTCTCGCGAAGTGCTCTGCGATCACCTTCGCCTCCTGAGAACAATTGGAAAGGGGAAGTCCTAGGTCTTCCTGTCGACCTGACTGTCCGGCAGACGCCCGTCTAGCGTCTGAACAGTGAAGTCCGTTGCTCGTCCGTACCCGACGTAGCCCACGTTCCTCACGTCTTCTCGGCACCGGTCCTCAGTCGTGCGCCCTGTCACACACTGCCGTAAATCATAATACTTTGCTACGTGATTCTCCTTTTTGATCAAACACTGAGCTTGGCTGATTATCCTGGTGGCTGTGATTTATCACCTACATCATTCTCGCCTCACTCATCCTTATTCAAGAACTATTTCATATATTTCTGTCATAATGGGCAATGGTTACAACCCAGTAACTACAACTCACTATCGTTACACCGGCCTTGGTTTAAACAAAGTTTATTTATGCAATGGCGTGGAAGAGCCGCGTAGCAGTGCAATGGAGTGGAGTGGTAGAAGGACAGGACACAGGCAGCGGAGTCAGTCAAAATGGAGACCACAGCAGGCGGCGACGGCAAACAGGCTTTATTCTACAGCAGCAGACAACTTTCTCAGCACTCTCAAAATCCTCACGCGCACGCATAGATAAGAGAACTGCGCGGGCCGCAAGGAACACGCTATCGCTACAATAAATCAGCCCTCTGGACCACAAAATGGCTGACTATTGTGTTTCCTTGGCCCGCACAAATACAGTTTCTCAACAATAACTAAACTAATTAAAACATGAAAAACATCAAATGAAAGCTCCAATTACAACCTTTTAAATCGTACAAACAAAATGTACACACATGACTTATTTATTTACAACAAGAGTGGGAAGCGTGGCTTGCACCTTCTATAAGCAGATTCGTACAACTAAATCACAACTAACACAATGTACAAAATATTAATGTTACTAAAACTTATATCACAATAAAGAACACGCGCCCACGGTTAAAATGGTACATAACAATTACAATACAACGCTCTGTAGAGAAGCAGACACACTCAAAGACTAGTACTAAAACAATCGGTGCGAACTTTCGCCTGGGGCGCGTTATCTTAGTCGCAGCAGCGCTGATAGTGATACCAAGTAGTCAATGAATACAACTTAGCTTCTACAGTACACAATACTCAATAAGTTAATTTCAACCCAAAATAAACACTAATCATGAAGTCAGCTAAGCAAAATACTATACGACAAAGCATTGATCGACACAGAATTACTTCAATCGAGTCAAAACAACGATTTCACTAGTAGGCCTACTCATAAACAGTGAACGCGCCATGCAGACGACGGCTATAAAAAGAATGGACCAAACTAGAGAGGCATCGGCTACTGATTAAGCTCGATCCTGCGTCTAAATAAGATCTAAATAAACATTCTAAGATGCCAGATTATATTACACATGGCTTAGTGCATAAAAAGGACTAGGTAAACAAAGAGTAGGTAAACAAACAAGCGGTCAAAATATTAAGGGAGTAAACAGATTTGAAAATGGCGCGCACCGGCGGCTATTGCCGGTCGGCTGTGAGAAGGCCATGTGGCGTTACGCAACACGCAGCGCTTCAAAACAAAAGCGTCGTCTGCTCCGGTTCCCGGGTTACTAACAGTACAGTAATGAAATTGCATGGATCTGATAACCGGGGCGGGATTATTGTAAAAACGTACAAAGAGCCCTTGCTCACATTTACATTCATGAAAATATGGACAATCAAAACTCATTGTATGAGCATTAAACAAGCTAGGCTTATAGTAAATGCTCACAAACATAATTTACTAATTAATTCATTTTGCAACAACGGGTATGTATGTTTATATTAAACAACATGAAAACAATAACAAAAATCAATCAAAATCAAGAGAGAGAGAGAGAGAGAGAGAGAGAGAGAGAGAGAGAGAGAGAGAGAGAGAGAGAGAGAGGAGGGGAGGGGAGAGAGAGAGAATACTTATGGCGCAAGTAACTATTTAATTGAGTTTGTCATTCCATAGCAAAACGGCTGGACTGGGTAATGAAGTCTTGGACAGCTTCAATATTAGTGAGTTCATATTGTTTGATATGTTTGGATCGCCTTGCAGGAGGGTAGTAATGTTTAGCAAATTTGCAGGGAGTCTGAATATGGTGTTTTGACGTACGTGTGTAAAACGTGGGCAGTGTAGAATGTAGTGTTCAGATGTTTCTTTTGTTTCTCCACAATCACAAGAGCTATTTGTTGTTAAGTGTCTGTTTAATAGGTCATAACTTAGGTCGCTTATTCCAAGACGGAGTTTGCAATGTGTTATCTGTGCTTTTCGACTACCGTTGTAAAAGAAAGGCGGGGGATTTGTGTCATTTCTGGAGAGGAAGTGTTTAACTTGACTAATTGATTTTGTTCGCTGTATGTTTTCTGGTAAATTATTCCACGGTGTAGTTGTCGATGGGAAAAATGATTGCCTGTAAGTCTGTCTTATGTTTTGGTACCTGTCGTTGGAGTGGTCGTCGTCAATGGTATGGATTAGTTGAGGAAACAAGTGGGGGTAAATGTTCTTTCAAGTAAGTCGGGGTATTTTCTTGAACAATCTTGTGGTACGTAATAATTTTGTGTCTGAAGCGTCTTTCTCGTAAAGTCGTAAACCCTGATTCAGCGTATAGTTTCTGGTGACTTGTTCCGCGAACAGCACCTATAACGGTTCTTATTGCATCGAGGTGTAGACTTTCCAGTTCTTCTGCTAATTTCAGACTACAATTATCCCAAATGATATCAGCGTAATTTAACTGCGGTAATATAAAAGACATATACATAGTTTCAAGAGCTTTTCTGCTAAGACGATATTTTAAAAAGATCTTAGGCAAGCGACTTGACATCTACATTTTGCAGTTAACATTTAATATGACTCTCCCATTTACAGTTGTTTTGAAAAATGATTCCTAAATGTTTATGGCTATAAGTGTCTTCTAAAATAGTCCGTGCAGATAGCACGTCATCGCACCTGGTTAACTTCCATCTTAGCGACAGTCTAGTCAAGTTTGTTTTGAAAGCAAGACTGCAGCTATTAGAGTGTAACAGCCTTTGGCACACATGCTACCCGGGAACATACCCAAAGAGCTGTTCGAGGTGCGGTTTTTACGCTGACACTGTTAGCCACGCACTGAATGGTTGTAGGGAGAGCAAAAACTCGATTCAGAAACGTCACAACAGACTTGCTTCCATAGTCGTGCAAAATGTGAGAGACCGATTTCCTCGTGCGATGATCTTGGAAGATCAGATTGTCCATCTGTCATACTTTGAAAATAACAGTCAGCCACCGCAGACACCCACTGTATTTTAACACACTATGTGTCATTGATCATGCGACCAGAAAGTGTTTGATTGCTGAGGTGTCCGTGCCTTTAATTTCGATGTCTTTGTGAACGACTGTTACCCAAGTAAATTTAACCGATGCCTCCCTCTGTGCCAGGCAATAACCGAGAAAGGCTGTGACTGTAAAATGATTGTGTTAATTGTTGGCTCACTGGGCAGTGCACATTGCAGATTCGTAAGTGGGTTGAGGCTGATAGGCATCCCCACAAGCAGAGCCAAGCGCATCGCAAAATACTGTTCAGTGAGCGCCATGATAGGGTCAAGGATCATCTGGAAGCAAAGATGTAGGAGCAGGTTATAAACTCAGTTTGCTCACTGACTGTGAATAAGCACAGAGTACGACTATTTTGGGTGTATGTGTGTGTGTGTGTGTGTGTGGCGGGGGGGGGGGGGGGGGGAGAGCATAATGGGGGAGGGGTATGCATTTACTTATTTGATTAACTAAAATAATGAGAATAATTTGTGAGAATGTGCATATGCATGAGCGCGCGCGCGCGCGCGCGCGCGCGTGCGTGCGTGCGTGCGTGCGTGCGTGCGTGCGTGCGTGCGTGCGTGCGTGCGTGCGTGCGTGCGTGTGTGTGTGTGTGATCAGATGTGTGTGTGTGGGTGTGAGTGTGGGTGGGTGGGGGCCGGGGAGGGTATATGCCACTGATGTTTGGTATGATAATTAGGACTGTTCATGTGTGGGTGGGTGTGTATAATTAAACGTGTGTGACTGCGTGCGTGCAGGCATGCGTGCAGGCATGCGTGCGTGCGTGCGTGCGTGCGTGCGTGCGTGCGTGCGTGCGTGCGTGTGTGTGTGTGTGTGTGTGTGTGTGTGTGTGTGTGTGTGTGTGTGTGTGTGTGTGTGTGTGAATGCTACGTGCAACCATAGTCTGAAACTGTGACCATTTTGTGATGTTGTGAAACGTGTTGATCTGCGCAAGAACATGCTGTTTGGAGAAACGTCACTCGTAAAGACAGAATCACTGTATGCTTATTATATAATGCAATGTTAATTCAGAGAATAAACCTACTTGATATGTGCGTGGGTGGGTGCGTGGGTGGGTGGGGGAGGGGGTGGGGGTCGTGTTACTGTCAGACTGCACCGTCTTCACGTTCGGGGCTAAACACGCCTCGACGATCAGTTAACAACGAAGCGGACCGTGTCGTACAGCGGTTAGCGCGGCTGTGCACTCCTTGAAGGCAGTCGGCACCGAGCCAGCTGATGGTTATCCTGGGCTACTGGTGACACCTGGGCTTCCAAGATTCCCGACTGACAATGACATGAACGGGTTGGCTAGTCACTAAATAACTCTAAAACCCAGCCAACCGCACATGGTCACCTCAGTCAGTCACCGCTGAGGACGACTATGAATGGGGTAAACCCGCCTCACAATACTTGGTCCTTCGCTGACGGTATACAGTGTGTCATTTTGTTCAATGTCAGTCACCGATCACGGACTTGCCGTTTTTTGATTGCCCCCCCCCCCCCCCCCCACCCCCTCTTCTCTTGCTGTTCTTTATAAGATATACACTGACTGATGTGAGCACGCTATATTTTGTGTTGACTGAAATTCTCATGTATAAAATTTCACACGCTCATTCATGCCTATATGTATGTAAATGATGCCTGTAATTTTATATTTACTCATCAGTAGCTTAGCAAGGACTAGTTGTCAGACAGGACTGACTGACTGACTGAACCTAAACTACAATCCTTGTAAAATAAAGTTTACGACTTCGACTTCGAGTTCAATTGCCGGTTTACTGTGACCCACCGTGAATGCTCACTGCATGCAAATAGTTATCGACAACTGGCGCCTGGCCTATCCTTGTGTTCATATACACTCCGTGGCACCAGTGTCGACCTCCTACTGTCCAGGAGAGCATGATGAAATCCGGAGAAAGCGGCGCCGACCGGCATTTCATCATCGTCGACTGCGCATGTAGGCTGCTCTGAGTGCACACTCCGAGTACTGCTTTCCGTGCCGGATGGTGCCCTTCCTTATCCACACTCTGCCAGAACTGGAGAGAGAAAAATCTAAAACAAGAATGACTGCTACCGTTCTAAAATAAGAACCAAACACATAAAAGATTCAAAAGAACACTACTTATTATGACAAAAACACAATCTATAGATTTTCGGGGTAATCCCCTTTGTCAAGCTACAAAACGGCACTGAAACAACAGACGGTGAAAAACGATGAAAAATGCCAACATTCTTCCAAGCAGTGGACAGGAAAACAACATAGCTCGGCCAAAAACAGATAAGTGATTTAGCTTCTCATCTCATTTTTCACCGCTTTATGTATTTGGATCTGCCAGAATTGGTTACGCCACTGAAGTGGCACTCTTTTTCTCCTCTGTCACAGCTGTCCACAGACGCTGTCAGCGCCCTCTGGCCAAAGGTTTGGGTACTAATCAGACCCCAAGCACTGGGTTAAGGTGCTGCGGGGAAACGATGCTCGGAGTGTGGGTACTAATAACACTGTGGAAGCAACGTATCGTCCAACGGCTACGCACATAATGTAATGTTGTGTGAAGGATAAATTACGTATTTAATTTACGTAAATTACATAAATTACGTAATTTATGTCACGTAAATTATAACATAACGTCAGCCGGCCGAAGCGCACGTAATGAACACGAGGCGCGTCAGCCCCACGTAGGCTGTCTTCGGTCTTCACGGGTCAGAGCGCAGGGACACGCTATTCATAGGTACGCCTACCCGTTGCCACCTCCCCCCTCCCCCCCCCGCCCAAACCACCTGCCACCCCACCCCGAACAAGCCATACGTTGCTTCGCAACAATATCTTCGCGCATGCGCAGTGGACAGGCGTACGCGATTTGCCGGAAGTGGTTGGAGGAAGGATGTCATAAACCAGTACTTGGAGTTCCGTACCGACGGTGTGCGGAGTGAAAGTACTCCGCGCGGTGATCGGGAGTAATCTGGCGTATGTGAACTTTACTGCCTAAGCCAAACCAGTTTACTGTCCTCAAGAAAAACATTACAAAACAAACGAACAACAACAAAAACACGCAGAAATTTGCTCAGACGGTGATTTGGTGAGTACGTTATAATTTGCTCTCACTTCCCAAAAGTTGTGTCCAAAAATCCGATACTGAACGTAATGATAATAGCGTAATGATAATGATAATAGCGGCTTGCTACCCAGACGCCTTAAACTGAATTTAAGCGCGCCTAAGAACATGAAAGGAAACTAGATTCAGCTGTACCCAGAGAGTACCACATTCTTTTTGATATCTAGGGGTAACGTTGTGTGCTGTGCTTTTCAGTACAGCCAGTGGGAAAACATCTCTCTGAAGGCCGGGAAAAGTATTCTTCATCTTCGTCTCTGTCGGATTTTTAGTGTGCGAACAGCGGCTTTTGGAGGGTATTGCTTACCCGCATTAGCTGTAAAAGTACTCAATGTACTAGACAAAGAGTGCGTTACTCTCTGGTGCAGCTAGTTCTTGTTCTTTGCCTTTCGTAGGCGCGCTTTCATTATCTCTCTTTATATTCATGTACACTATATATAGCTGTGGGCTGAGTAAAACGTTTCCTCAGCCAAGAGCTATATGTAAATGAATATCTTAACCCCCTGCCCCTGTCCAGTTGTGTGTCTTACTGAAGAGAATTTAACTGATTTATGTCTATATTTCTTATGTCCCTTGTCACATTCTTGTAACATGAGTGTGTGTGTGCGTGATTAATTCTGTGTGTGTGTGTGTGTGTGTGTGTGTGTGTGTGTGTGTGTGTGTGTGTGTGTGTGTGTGTGTGTGTGTGTGTGTGTGTGTGTGAAAATTTGACGTGCGTGCCTCGACGCTGCGTTGCTCCCACTGTCTTATTAGTGCCAAAGACACTAGACACTTAATCCACTGTCTTAGTAGGCTACCCAACCCCGGCTTTTTGGGATCACTGGCGCTGACTAGCAGTGTGGGTTCCGGGCAGATCGGCGCGGAAACCAAGGAGTGGTGCCACGTCACGTCATGGCCGAGAGTCTTCTCAGTTCTTGCGGCATGGTGCTTTACGTCCACAGAAACCATAAAGCCTATTAGGGACGGGCCGCGAAGGTGTTGATGATGGTGATGTGGCTTAATATCCTTGGATGTCGGGCTGACAAATTAGGGACAAACTGTAACTGCGAAGGTGGGGGAACGAGGAGATTACTTACAGTGTACTTATCAGTCGCTACACTGTCACCACTGACCAGAATGATTCCTGCATTAAGCTGGGCAGCGATCAGAGCCAATTTGATGTTTGATTACATGATTGTCAGGATAATCGTTACACTGTCACCACCAGAATGACTCCTGCATTAAGTTGGGCAGCGATCAGAGCCATTTTAATGTTTCATTACATGATTGTCAGGGATAATCGTTACATTGTCACCACCAGAATGATTCCTGCATTAAGATGGGAAGCGATCAGAGCCAATTTGATGTTTGATTACATGGTTGTCATGGATAATCGTTACACTGTCACCACCAGAATGACTCCTGCATTAAGATGGCCAGCGCTGAGAGCCATTTTAATGTTCCATTAATTGTGAGGGACAAAGTCCGAAGACAGTGTCCACAAACCACAACCTTTATGAAGAGAAGGGAGAGCCGAAGCGGAATCGAGCCGAGGCCCTTGTGCTTATCTTCCTGCCGCCTTACCGCTAGGCCACAGCGGTTCACTGCCGAGATTGCTCGGTGTCTCATTCAGTGCCGGCCGGCTCAGTCAGTCAGTGAAACGGCTGTGACAGATGGTAGCGCTATGTACTGACGCGATGAGGCCAGGCCGGCGCAGCTGAGGCAACAGTGTCTGTGTGCGCGCGCGCGCGCGCGTGTGTGTGTGTGTGTGTGTGTGTGAGGGAGAGAGAGAGTGTGAGAGTGTGTGTGTGTGAGAGTGCGTGCGTGTGTGTGTGTGTGTGTGTGTGTGTGTGTGTGAGAGAGAGAGAGAGAGAGAGAGAGTTAGCTTCATTGACACATGCCGCCGCTGGTGTGGTGTACAACAAACTGAACAGATTCACCCACGCACGCAGCGGATATATTATTATCTGTGTGTGTGTGTGTGTGTGTGTGTGTGTGTGTGTGTGTGTGTGTGTGTGTGTGTGTGTGTGTGTGTGTGTGTGTGATGTGTGTGTGTGTGTATGTGTGTGTGTGTGTTTGTTGGAGGCGGGGCGGGGCTTAACATGGCCGCCGTGGTGTCGATGGTTGCCACAGCTGTGCGAGCGGCCGACCGACTCGTGACTGAGTGGGCGAATGTTTGTTGGCCGAACATACTTCGGACACTTCGACGAACTATGATTCGTTTCTTAATTGAACTTTTAGTTCGCCGAACATGGTTCGGACAGTCCAAACTTTACTGCGTTCTCAACTGGCTCGTAATGAGATGCAAGCTTCGGCCCGAACTTGCGGACAGACGCGCAGCAGACAGCATGATCGAAAATGTAGACTAAAGTCAAGTCATGTCAAGTCAATATACTTTCATCATCCCTCACAGGGTAATTCAACGAACTACTATTTCATTCTGGGTCTCCGAGACAAGGCTGCGCCTCCCACAAGTCAACAAATAAACAAATTCCCTCCAAGCGACTGGAGAACCTAGCGACACCGTCATCCAGCTTTATTTCTTCTTCATCCACAGGAGAGCTCTGCTCTCAGCCAGTCAGAGGCAATGATCGTCGAATAGGGCGAATGTTCCCAGAACATGTTGAGCGAAGCTTTTGGACCCCGAGTATAGCTTCGACGAATACTTCCAACTAGGTTCGCGAAGAAAAGTTGGCCCAGTTAAGAACCAACTAGCTTCGCCGAATACTTCCAACTAGCTTCGCGAAGTGGACACTGTTTTGTGACTTTGTCCCTCACAATTAATGAAACATTAAAATGACTCTCATTGCTGCCCATGTTAAGGCAGGAGTCATTCTGGTGATGACAGTGTAGCGACAGGTATATAATCTCCCTCGTCTCTACCTAGTCCATACCCCCTTCTCCCTGTCCCTAATAAGCCTTGTAGTTTCTGTGGACGTTAAGCACCATGTTTACTTACTTCTTAATTAGTTGGGCTGGGCTTGGGGGGAGGTCAGTGACATCTGCAACTGATCACATTTCTTTCTCATCATTTAATTAAATTTTTAAAAATACTTTTAACTTTTTGGGGAGCGGGGATAGCTCAGTGGTTAGAGCGTCTGACTCGTGATCGAAAGGTCCCGGGTTCGAGTCCCGGCAGGAGCGGCGGGAGAATTTTCTTCTCCAGGGTCAACTTTCTGTGCTGACTCTTATTTCGGTATCCGTTCCACCCCCGTGTTACCGCAGTAGCACGTAAAAGATCCCGGTCATTCTGCCAAAAGTGCAGGTGGCAGGTTACAGCTAAACACACATACACCCTACATATGTGGCTTTGAATGAAGTGCCAACTGGTGCATGGCTAAATAGTGTACACAGAATTTGCGCCGAAACGGCAGCATTTCACGTGGCACCAGCCATGCAACAACCACTGACAGAGCGCTACCAGTACACCACTTCCGTGGATATTAATAATACGCGCTGTAAAAGGATACAATCACTCATTCAGAATCACATGCCGATGTGCGCAGTGAGTCTGCTCGAGAGCAGAGAATAGCGCTATATAAAAGCTATGAATAATAAAGTATACGGTTTTATTAATGTACTGTTTTATTTGGTGACTATCATCATTGTCTTGTTGGATGCAATTGTATTACCTAGATCCAGATATTTAAAAAAACAAAAAAAAAAAAAAACTTTTATGATGAAACTGATGTAATGCTGTACTGGGTTTGGAGTTCGTGTTTTAGAACCGGGGCAGGCGCATTATAAATAAAATTTATTATCATTAATCTCACTGTCACTGAGTTGTGAACAGTTCTAGACGTCACCGAGTCACTCCCGGTTTAGTAAAACTGAATAATTATAATCATAAATTGACCAGACTCGACTGGTTGCCGCATCACTTCAGTCACGTCAGGGCCATGGTGTGAATGGTAAAGTTCAAGTTATCCAAGGAATAGTTTGGTTGGTTGGTTGGTTGAATTTGTTTCAGTCACGCCGAGGTGGGGGGAGAGGGAGATTATATACCTATCGCTACCGACACCTGAATGACTTTTGCATTAAGGCGGGTAGCGATGAGAGCCATTTTAATGTTTCATAATATTGTGAGGGACAAAGTCACAAGGCGCGGCAGTGTCCACAGACCACAACTTTTGAAGAGAAAGGAGAACCGAAGCAGATTTGAACCGAGGTCCCTCTACTTACCACTAGTCTAACGCCTTACCGCTAGGCCAACCCGGCTCACCGGGACCGAGATTTTGGGATGAGATGGTGGGAGACTACTGAGGTAGCCTATACCTCATGCCTGTCACCACTAGAATGATTCCCGCGGGACAACGACGAAAGCCGGTTTCAATGGTTTCATTCAACTGTCGGTGAAGGACCAAGTCGGCACAACTGAGACGGTATTCAGAACTTTTTTCACGGTGACAGCCGGATCGGGGAGAACTGAACCGGGGCCGCCCCTCACCTGACCAGCCTAACACCACGCCGGCTCAATAACCTGAGTTATTCAAGTGTGAGTAGCCGAGTATGTTACTTAACGTCCACAAAAACTGATGTCTTACGGCTTATTAGGGACGGGGGGGTGTGGAGGGCGGGGGGGGGGGGGGGGGGGTAGGGTAGCCGTTTGCCGCCTAGGTCAGCTCCGCTCGCTTCTCATCATGTTTGTCCATAATATGTCAGCCTTTAAGCCCCACATCATCATTGCTTCTCATGTTCACGGACGCTCCAACTGAAAAGTGGACCACCATCATCACAACTGATTCAGGTGGTGGGGACTGACTCTGAAGTGCAGAACCACTTAATGTCAGTTTTAACCGTTGTGCGGAACTGGCACCGTCACTGAGTCGCAACGAGTGTCCACACTGAGACTAAAACATCTGCTGGAGTCAAGACAATCCATCCAGCTACGAGAGCCCTGCTCCACTGACCCCCATTGCCACACAGCTTCTGGCTAGTTAAACAGCGTTCGGTCAATGTCGCTTGACGTCCACAGAGGCTGCCGTACGGCGGTCTGTTGGGGACGTCAGTCAGTGGAGCCCATGGCGGCCATCTCTTCTTTCACACAGCTCCTTTATTCAGCTCCACGCTGCGTCGGAAACTGGTTTTAGGCTATCAGTATCAGTAACCTGAGCTCTAAGTAGCTGCAGTGTGGCGGTTTAATTTAAATCTCTGTTCATACTGTGGACCGAACGACGCTCAAACGCTTCGTTCCACTGAGTTTGAACCGATTTTTGAATCAGTGACTGTGGCAGCCGTGGCGTGCCAGGCCGCGCTGGTGCCGGCAACAGCCGTACGTCCCTCACTCAACATGCACGTACCGCGGCACCGTACGGCAGTGCAGAGGCCGACTGGCTGGTTTCAACGGCGATATTTCATCATCACAACACACACACACACACACACTACTGAGTCTACAGGCAAGGAGGACGATTCCGAATAGAGACTGATCAGGTTGCTGCTGTGTCAAACACACTTCTTCCTCATCACATAACACAGCCACAAGGCCCAAGCTTTTTTCTCTTTCGACAGCACTAGTCTAAACGGTCGATCAGTACGTCCAAAATTCGTCAGGGCCACTAGCTCAGTGGTCACAGCTGTTAGTCAGTGGACGTGAAGGAAGCTAGACTAGGCTACACTAAGAGAACTCGCCGGTTCCTATCAGATCCGCTGGCACTGTTGTTAAATTGTGTGCAAGGATGTAAAGACTCGCTGCGTCAAGGTTATTAGCAACGCCCGAAAATAGACGGGCTTTGGTTTTCTCGCTTTTCTGAGGCGCGAGGTGTTGGCTGCGAAAGGGACTGCGCGCGCGTGCTGTGCTGTGTTGATTCTGTGTGCGTTGTGACCTGCGCAGAGGGCTAGTCTCTGCGTCAATCTTTGCCAGTCCTGTTCCGCTGAGGTCTATTCTATTGCCACGTGGTTGCGGCAGTCGGCATAGACTGAACCAGAAGGTAAGCTTGAATGCTGTTACCTGAACTCAGTTGTTTGACTAACACATGCTGCGTCGGAAACAGGTTTTAGGCTAGGAAGTTGTATCAGTAACCTGCTCAGAATTTACCGTTACCTTAGCAACCGACTGAGACTCGTGACGTTAGCGGCACAGATAGCATTGCTACAATTTTATCTTTTAGTGTGTGTGTGTGTATCAGTGATGTCAATGCGTCATGTGCCCTGGGTGTGTGTGTGTGTGTGTGTGTGTGTGTGTGTGTGTGTGTGTGTGTGTGTGTGTGTGTGTGTGTGTGTGTGTGTGTGTGTGTGACTGTGAGACAGAGAGAGAAACGGACAGAGAGAGACCGGCCTGAGACAGACAGGCAGGAAGCCGGGCAGGCGGCAGGACGATGTGATGTAAAGTGATGTAATAGAGTGTAAGTCGCCTACGACTAGCCGTATGCACCCGGGACGTGTCAGTCTCGAGTCAGAATCAATGCCGTGTGTGTGTGTGTGTGTGTGTGTGTGTGTGTGTGTGTGTGTGTGTGTGTGTGTGTGTTGTGTGTGTGTGTGTTGTGTGTGGTGTGTGTTGTGTGGTGTGTGTGTGTGTGTGTGGTGGTTCTAATATGGGAATCGTTCGTTCATTGGGAGTACAAAATAGGCGGTATGTGTCACTGAGTATGCAAGCAACGATGCGACAGATGCAGAAACTTAGTGGTATGACTGATACGGAAATGTTTCAGGTCAAATGGCCCATACGGCAGTCACGATCTATGTTTAACCAAACATGCATGTTTGCTCTTCTCCCCACCCACTGAATATACACCACACACACACACACATACACACACACACACACACTGACACACACACAATGCAGTCTATATCTTTTGAAGTTTAAAACGGAACCCAGTGCGTTAAATTCAGTCAGTCTGTCTGTGTCTGTCTGTCTCTGTCTGTCTGTCTTTCTGTCTGTCAGTCTGTCTGTCTGTCTGTCTCTGTCTCTCTGTCTCTGTCTGTCTGTCTGTCTGTCTGTCTGTCTGTCTGTCTGTCGTCTGTCTCTGTCTCTGTCCTCTCTCTCTCTCTCTCTCTCTCTCTCTCTCTCTCTCTCTCTCTCTCTCTCTCTCTCTCTCTCTCTATCGCACACAAGCAGTTTTTACAGTTTGCCCTCTGACCGTATGAACTGCATTTTATCACTATGTGCTTCGCGCATTTTTTTTTTTAAATTTTCTCTTCTTTTTTTTATAGTCACCTGTTCATTGCACAGTCCCCTCCGCTACAGTTGTATTTTGGGAATCTTTTGTCTGGCGGTGACCCTGACCCGCGGCAATAGCACTGTCAGGCGGACAGGTTGTGTTCGTTGGAGTTTTTTGTGGCAAGTCTTCTTTAATCAATAAACTGTTCTCGGTTCGGACAACTCAAACTGGTTACGACAAAATCGAGTGTTCAGAACTCACTTGGTAAAGGCCCTTCTCATCTAAGTCAGTCGGCACACCGACGCCCAGTGTGGCGATGGTCTGTTTTGGCTCTGTCGACACTATATATATATATATATATATATATATATATATATATATATATATTATATATTATATATATATTAAAGTTTTCTTGATTTTTTTATTTTATTTAAATTTGGTTTCAACCTGGCTTTTTTTGTCAAAGTTGATATTGATGTATGCATTTATAGTACTTGTACTTTTTTGATTGTCAAGCGGATTTTGATGTTGATAATGTACAGCGCCGCGAGCTTGTAAATTTTTACGGGGTATAGCGCTATATAAGAGTCATTATTATATATATATAATATATATAGTGATTCGCACACGTTCGGCTTGTGCGCCAACTATATTAACGTTTTTCTTTGCCGATTCTACCATGTGAGATCCTGCTTTTTTTCTGATTCTGCATGTCCTGTGTTCGCAGACTTGGCCGATAGTGAGTATATAATGTAAATAGCCATCAGGTCGTGGCGGCTTTGGCAGACATGGCCGCTACTGAATATAGCCATCAGGTCGTGGCGACTTTGAAAGTTTTTTGTCGCTAGCGAGTATACACCTATAGCTAGGAGGAATCAGGACGTCAGTGTGCACGTGATTAGATTCAGGAGACTCGGGGCAACAAATATTCAGGTACAGTTAGGTGAAGGGCGTCTTGGTGAGACAGCCTATAACCATTGAGAGAAGTGCTGGCAGAGAGTGATAGGCACCCTGCACATGCATGCAGGTCGCCTGCACTTTTCCTAGAGCGTTATACAGGTAACAGGCACTGTCAGTGTGCATGCGGCATCTGTAGCATTCGCAACGGCCGTGCAGCTTCGCCGGAGTGTTTACCTTCTGTCACTAACTACTATTTCACGTGGTTGCGGCAGTCGGCATAGACTGAACCAGAAGGTAAGCGTGAATGCTGTTACCTGAACTCAGTTGTTTGACTAACACATGCTGCGTCGGAAACAGGTTTTAGGCTAGGAAGTTGTATCAGTAACCTGCTCAGAATTTACCGTTACCTTAGCAACCGACTGAGACTCGTGACGTTAGCGGCACAGATAGCATTGCTACAATTTTATCTTTTAGTGTGTGTGTGTGTATCAGTGATGTCAATGCGTCATGTGCCCTGAGAGTGAGTGTGTGTGTGTGTGGTGTGTGTGTGTGTGTGTGTGTGTGTGTGTGTGTGTGTGTGTGTGTGTGTGTGTGTGACTGTGAGACAGAGAGAGAAACGGACAGAGAGAGACCGGCCTGAGACAGCCGGGCAGGCGGCAGGACGATGTGATGTAAAGTGATGTAATAGAGTGTAAGTCGCCTACGACTAGCCGTATGCACCCGGGACGTGTCAGTCTCGAGTCAGAATCAATGCCGTGTGTGTGTGTGTGTGTGTAGTGTGTAGTGTGTGTGTAGTGTGTAGTGTGTAGTGTGTGTGTGGTGTGTGTGTGTGTGTGTGTGTGTGTGTGTGTGTGTGTGTGTGTGTGTGTGTGTGTGATGGTTCTAATATGGGAATCATTCGTTCATTGGGAGTACAAAATAGGCGGTATGTGTCACTGAGTATGCAAGCAACGATGCGACAGATGCAGAAACTTAGTGGTATGACTGATACGGAAATGTTTCAGGTCATATGGCCCATAGCAGTCACGATCTATGTTTAACCAAACATGCATGTTTGCTCTTCTCCCCACCCACTGAATATACACCACACACACACACACACACACATACACACACACACACTGACACACACACAATGCAGTCTATATCTTTTGAAGTTTAAAACGGAACCCAATACGTTAAATTCAGTCAGTCTGTCTGTGTCTGTCTCTGTCTGTCTGTCTTTCTGTCTGTCAGTCTGTCTGTCTGTCTGTCTCTGTCTCTCTGTCTGTGTCTGTGTCTGTCTGTCTGTCTGTCTGTCTGTCTGTCTGTCTGTCTGTCTGTCTGTCTGTCTGTCTGTCTGTCTGTCTGTCTGTCTGTCTCTTCTCTCTCTCTCTCTCTCTCTCTCCTCTCTCTCTCTCTTCTCTCTCTCTCTCTCTCTCTCTCTCTCTCTCTCTTATCGGCACACAAGCAGTTTTTACAGTTTGCCCTCTGACCGTATGAACTGCATTTTATCACTATGTGCTTCGCGCATTTTTTTTTTTAAATTTTCTCTTTTTTTTTTATAGTCACCTGTTCATTGCACAGTCCCCTCCGCTACAGTTGTATTTTGGGAATCTTTTGTCTGGCGGTGACCCTGACCCGCGGCAATAGCACTGTCAGGCGGACAGGTTGTGTTCGTTGGAGTTTTTTGTGGCAAGTCTTCTTTAATCAATAAACTGTTCTCGGTTCGGACAACTCAAACTGGTTACGACAAAATCGAGTGTTCAGAACTCACTTGGTAAAGGCCCTTCTCATCTAAGTCAGTCGGCACACCGACGCCCAGTGTGGCGATGGTCTGTTTTGGCTCTGTCGACACTTTTATATATATATATATATATATATATATATATATATATATATATATATATATATATATATATATTAAGAATTTTCTTGATTTTTTTATTTTATTTAAATTTGGTTTCAACCTGGCTTTTTTGTAAAATTGATATTGATGTATGCATTTATAGTACTTGTACTTTTTTGATTGTCAAGCGGATTTTGATGTTGATAATGTACAGCGCCGCGAGCTTGTAAATTTTTACGGGGTATAGCGCTATATAAGAGTCATTATTATATATATATAATATATATAGTGATTCGCACACGTTCGGCTTGTGCGCCAACTATATTAACGTTTTTCTTTGCCGATTCTACCATGTGAGATCCTGCTTTTTTTCTGATTCTGCATGTCCTGTGTTCGCACTAATCCGCTACCATATCTACCCCCCCTGCCCCCCTCGCTCCCCCCCCCAAACCCCCCTCAGCCGATTGAAAAAATCTTTTTAGTCATAGTTTTCTGTAGCATTAACTGTTTCATCCGCCGGCTGCTTTTACCGCAAAATATCAAATACAGTGGGCTAAATACTGGGCTTGGAGTTAAAGCTACTATCCTTCGCAGGCTAAAATGACCCGAGTACTTGGAGCAGGTTAAAAGAACATGATCTGCAGTGAAGTTTTGCGATTTAACGTGCCGTTGATTTTATATTGATTTTATAAGATGACCTTTTTTGGACATCATTACTAACATTTCTTTCATGAGCTCATTACCGCGTTGTACACTCTTTCCCCGCTCTTCATTTTGACGTCACCAAAATGTCTTTCGCGTCACGGATAGAACACTGCGTATAACATGTTCAGTTCACGGAAGAAATGCATGTAGATTGCAGTGATTTTTGTCACTGTTGTCACTATCTCTGTGGAGTGCACTTTTGATGACGGACTGCATGGGCACGAGAAAAGGTGTGGTCTACTGGGTTTTTGCCAGTCTATTTTCACCTCATACTGACTGGTAATATTTTGGTAAAATAAGCCGGCAAATTAAAATAAAATAATGCAACAGACAAATGTCTCAAATGAAAAGTTATACTATATATATATATATTTTTAGCCTAATCTGAGAAGGTTAGTTCCTTTACTTGAACCTCTTCACTAGAACGCTGCAACACGTCGTCTAATGTTCGCTCCACAGAAATAAACACTACGGATTTTTATTTAAAGTCGGTGACAGAAATGAAAAGATGTATTTTTTTCTGTCACGTGTACGCAGCACTCGCAGCTTCGGGTGTTCTGTAGTACGTGACGTCAAAGACACTGTGGTGACCCGAAACTAACACCTAGGAAAGAGCACATTAAACATAGCGTCATTGAATGATTGATGCGGGCAACCTGTAAAATCAATATTGAATCAACCGTACTCAGTTTCAACGCCCTCCTCCTCTCCCCCTTTATCAAGCCACAAAACGACACTTAAACAACTGATAAACTGATAAACGGTCAAAAACGATGAAAAATTAAAGAAAAAGACTCGCGCCAAGGTTTGGATATCGTGTGTTTAGAACGAGATGATGCATGTACCACAATAAATCAGAACAATAAGACCGGTCATAATACAGAATGTGTGTGCCTAGGACAAATTAATGTGCTTACTTAACTACAATAGTATGATGTGTTTGTGTCTCTATTCTGTGGTCCTCACGGCTGTCACATTTTTTTTTCTGCCCTTGTTGTTTTTTGCGCTTTTTCTATGTGGATTGTTCGGTTGTTGCGCGCGCGCGCACACACACACACACACACACACACACACACACACACACACACACACACACACACACACACGCACACACACACACACACACACACACACACACACACACACACACACACACACACACACACACACAAACAAACACACACAAAAGACAACAACACACAACACAACAAAACACAACAGAAACGGGAGAGGGCTGCGCGCGGCGGGCCGGGGATGTTTAACTCTGCAGTAGTTAGCTAAGTCCAGCCAGGGGGAGAGCACTGAGCGGCAGTGTGTTTGGCTTGTTTCAGGGTCACCACGCCATGGCGAAGGAACTCCAGCAAGAAGACAACGAGGATGTCACCATCAACCCCAATGAAGGTAGGCAACGTGATTTACTGCACCGACACTGTGGCCACGTACAAATTCTTTTTATTTTTTTATACATTTTTTTTTAAGAGGTTGCACAGCACAGCCTGGAAGAAGGCATGTGCTTTTTCTTTCGGTTACGCCCATCAGACGGTTTGCTGTTGCAGAGCAAAATAATAATAATAATGAGGATTCTTCGAGCGCCCATCTACCGCACAAGGTGGGGGCACAGGGCGCTTTACAATAACACTAACAACACACACACACACACGCACGCACGCACACACGCAGGCACGCACCCCCCCCCCCCTCCACCCCAACACACACACACACACACACACACACACACACACACACACACACACACACACACACACACACACACACACACACACACACACACACACACACACACACTCGCGCGTCGGACGGGGGGACAGGCACGGCTGTGAAAAACTGTTTAGAAATAGAACAAGCACGTCTTGAGGGCGGCTTTAAAAGAGGAGGCAGAATCAGAGTGGCGGAGTGTTTGAGGAAAATTATTCCACATAGATGGGCCAGCGTACGAAAACGATCTTTCACCAAATGTTTTTGTGTTTACACACAAAGGTTCGTGTGTCGGATGCGGATCGTAATTGTCTTGCTAGAGTGTAAGGTTGAAGGAGATCGGACAGATACCGAGAGGCTGTTCCCGAGATGAAACTGAAGCAGATAGTTACAATTTTGTATTGAATGTGATGTGTTATTTTACACGAGACGCGTCTGCCCGGTGTAAAATATTATTGTTCCGTGTCGAGATTTTGGCTTTTAGTTTTTTTGTTTTTGTTCCCCCAGGCACATCATGTGGGGCGTTTATTCAAAAACATGCTTCCATCATCACAACATACCTCTCGCTCACTCATCCGTACACAAAGTATTTTAACAGTTTAACAGGACAAATAATCTAACAACAAAAACCGGCAAAAACTAATTCTCGACAGATATAATACTAATTAACTGTATGAGTATGTCCTTGTTAGCTGTAAGAATATATAATTAAATAGTGTGTGTGTGTGTGTGTGTGTGTGTGTGTGTGTGTGTGTGTGTGTGTGTGTGTGTGTGTGTGTGTGTGTGTGTGTGTTTGTTTATAACACTTCATAATATCAACAGGTAATCTTAAAATCATAGCAAAGCCACCGCAAAGTAAAGCTTTAGTTTTCCTTCCAATATTATATATATAGCAATATCAAATAGTAGTGTATACTTTTAATGCGTGTACCACACACAAGTACCACACACAAGTAAAGAGTCAACGGCGTCGCGGAATGCATTCAGCTTAATAATCTCTCTCTCTCTCTCTCTCTCTCTCTCTCTCTCTCTCTCTCTCTCTCTCTCTCTCTCTCTCTCTCTCTCTCTCTCTCTCTCTCTCTCTCTCTCTCTCTCTTAACCAGTACTGTTTTAACTTGTCACTCAAATATTTCTAATGAGAAGCTGTTTTTCAAACGTTACCACCGGGGAAAATGGGGAGTTAGTTTTTAGTTAGCAATTAAAATGACATGGTTTATTTTTTTAATGTAATATGTTTGCATGTGTGGCCGCTGCACTCCAAACATAATGTCAGTACAATGTAGCTTTATCTTTACGTCAAACTCTCGTAAAATAAATCCTTCTATGAATTTCCAAAATTCAAGTACAACCATTACATATATATTTTCTGTCCGTGAAACAAAGGAACATCAGTTAATTCGTCATTTAAAGTTTCGTTGTCAAAATCACGCAAAAAGTTATGGACAGCTGCATGGACACCATTGTACAACACACAGCAACGGTTTTGGGCTTCTGCTATCAGTTTACATACATCCTTATAGGAAGCAATACCTTCAGGGGTCATCATGTCAGCCACATTCATAATTCCAGCTTTAATCCAGTCTTTAAAATACAACACTTGTCCTTGACATGTTACGTTTCTGTTGTTCCCTAACAAGGTGCATCCGGAACTTGTACAATCAACACGATTATTGTCAATCCACGTTTTCAGCAACGCCTGCCAAAAACATGACTTCACTTCACCCAAACATTTAAACAGCCCACTGTTAATATTTGGCTTACCTCTAGGTAAGGTTTTGCATTTACTAATGTCTACGTTGGAATAAAAACATTCATACCTGGACCCCAAAAAACATGCAACATGTAATATTTTGGGAGTCCAATCCCATTTTTCCCATTTTTCTGCTCGGCATAGCCTAACCAACCTGTGCAGCAAAAATGACATTTACTTTTGCTTTAAAAACAAATCATTTTTAGACCTCCGTTTCCAAGGCCATTACACGTTACTATTCTCTTCACGTTTTGGAAGGCTTTTCCGTTCTGTTCGGCGGAATCCGGGTTGTCAGTAGCTGTGCATATTATGTTGGCTAGAATGCTTGCCTGTAACTCATTCCGATGATTAAGATTCTCGCTGCGTGTGAAGGGCTGTCACGCTGTTTCACGATGTCGCCATCTGGCGCACTGTCAACTGCTGGAGAGGTTTAAAACACAAACCTGCTTTTTTGTTTTGTTTTGTTTTGTTTTGCCCATATTCTTGTCGGTTTAAGGGCTTCAGTTGTGTGTTTGTGTGTGGTGTGTATGTGTGTGTGTGTGCGTGCGTGCGTGCGTGCGTGCGTGCGTGCGTGTGTGTGTGTGCGTGCGTGCGTGCGTGCGTGTGTGTGTGTGTGAAGTCAAGTAAATACAACAACTGTAATCATCCCTCACAGGGCAATTCAACTTAACTAATATAATGCTCGTTAATTTAAGAATATGTAAAGGAACGCCAAAATATTTGCGTTTACAACAACATAGACATGTTATGCTGCACAAAAATCTATAATACAAATCTAAAATCATATAAATTATAAACGGATGCGTACTCATGTCACACACACACTCACACACACACACACACACACACACACACACACACACACACACACACACACACACACACACACACACACACACACACGCGCGCGCGCGCGCGCGCGCGCGCGCCACTATCAATTCTACTCAACCAGATACACTCAGCCATCGACTGGACGCATACACACTACCCAAACCTAATCAGACACCCACCACTCATTCAAACAACAACCCAGATACAATATACATATTAGCTCAGCTGGCACAAAGTGTGAATGAATGAATGAATGAAAATTTATATATAGCTCATAAAAAACTTCCACACAAAACCTTGCGTGTTCACAGCGCCAGTGTGTGTGTGTGTGTGTGTGTGTGTGTGTGTGTGTGTGTGTGTGTGTGTGTGTGTGTGTGTTGTGTGTGTGTGTGTGTGTGTGTGTATGTGTGTGTGTGTTAATAATAATAATAAACAATGTGCATAATTTATTATGCGTTGAGCGACGCCTAGACAAAAGTTCACCTAAAATTGTAATAAATAATTCTGTCTGCGGGCTTCGTGTACATACCTACGTGGCTGAGAGAACACAGGGCTGAAGGAACACCAGCATGAACTGGAACATAGGACTGAAGGAACACCAGCATGAATTGGAACATAGGGCTGAAGGAACACTGGAATGAACTGGAACACAGGGCTGAGGGAACACCGGAATGAACTGGAACACAGGGCTGAGGGAACAGCGGAATGAACTGGAACACAGGGCTGAGGGAACACCGGAATGAACTGGAACATAGGGCTGAGGGAACAGCGGAATGAACTGGAGTGTAGGGCTGAGGGAACAGCGGAATGAACTGGAACATAGGGCTGAAGGAACACCAGCATGAATTGGAACACAGGGCTGAAGGAACACCGGAATGACTTGGAACATGGGGCTGAGGGAACACCGGAATGAACTGGAACATGGGGCTAAGGGTACACCGGAATAAACTGGAACATAGGGCTGAGGGAACACCGGAATAAATTGGAACATGGGGCTGAAGGCACACTGGAATGAACTGTAACATAGGGCTGAGGGAACAGCGCAATGAACTGGAACATGGGGCTGAAGGCACACTGGAATGAACTGGAACATAGGGCTATGGGAACACCGGAATGAACTGGAACATAGGGCTGAGGGAACACCGGGATGAACTGGAACATAGGGCTGAGGGAACACCGAGATGAACTGGAACATAGGGCTGAGGGAACAGCGGAATGAACTGGAGTGTAGGGCTGAGGGAACACCGGGATGAACTGGAACATAGGGCTGAGGGAACAGCGGAATGAACTGGAATAAAAGTCTGGGGGAACAGCGGAATGAACTGGAATATAAGTCTGGCGGAACAAGGGAATGAACTGTTACACAGGGCTGAGGGAAGGTAGGGTTTAGTGTTGACAGGACTGACCCCCGTAATACATGTGTAGATATATATATATATATATATATATATGTAAATGCACACCGAGTCGGAAACCGACTTCCAAACGTGCATTTCTTATCCACTTCTGTATACGAGGCTGTGTTGTTGGCTTTATTCTTTTTTGTTGTGCCGGATCACCTTTCCCCACTCTCAATCTGTTGTGCGTCATTCACTCCCCCCCCCCCCCCCCATCACCGCCCCCCCCCCCCCCCATACCCCAAAATGCAACAGCTGCATCACCAATGTTAAATCAGTAAATGTTTTTGCATCTCTCAAAATGAAGTACGCAAAGGTGTGCGAACGCACAGTCACCCATGGGCCTATGGGCGCTATACACACACACACACACACACACACACGCACGCACGCACGCACGCACGCACGCACGTATACACACACATGCACACACACACACACACACACACACACACACACACACACACACACACACACACACACACACACATTGCAACTTCGAAAATGACACGCCTGTCTGGCAAGCTGCTGATTGGTTGTCTGAAGTAGTCCTGCATTTTGTCTGACTGACATCTGGTCGGAATGTTGGTACTTGTCGCCCTTCACAATAACCTTGGACAGACACGCAATGTGGAACGATTTGTGTTTCACTGTAAGCGAGGATTTGCCCCTGTGTGTGTTTGTATGTTTGTTTTTGATTTATTGGTGTGTGTTGTGTGTGTGTGTGTGTGTGTGTGTGTGTGTGTGTGTGTGTGTGTGTGTGTGTGTGTGTGTGTTTGTATGGTTGTGTGTGTGTGTGTGTGGTGTGTGTGTGTGTGTGTCGGTTTGTGTGTGTGTGTGTGTGTGTGTGTGTGTGGGGGGG
Organism: Alviniconcha marisindica; assembly: GCA_018857735.1. NCBI lineage: Eukaryota > Metazoa > Mollusca > Gastropoda > Provannidae > Alviniconcha > Alviniconcha marisindica. The sequence goes on along the minus strand of JABMCL010000698.1, from coordinate 486,138 downwards.
GGGGGGTGTGTGTGTGTGTGTGTGTGTGTGTGTGGTGTGGTTTTTGTGTGGTGTGTGTGTGTGTGTGTGTGTGTGTGTGTTTATGTTGTGTGTGTGTGTTGTGTGTGTGTGTGTGTGTGTGTGTGTGTGTGTGTGTGTGTGTGTGTGTGTGTGTGTGTGTTGTGTGTGTTTGTGTTGTATGGTTGTGTGTTGTGTGTGTGGGTTTTGTGTGTGTGTGTGTGTGTGTGTGTGTGTGTGTGTGTGTGTGTGTGTGTGTGTGTGTGTGTTATGTTGTGTGTGTGTGTTATGTGTGTGTGTGTGTGTGTGTGTGTGTGTGTGTGTGTGTGTGTGTGTGTGTGTGTGTGTGTGTGTGTGTGGGGTGGTTGTGTGTGTGTGTGTGTGTGTGTGTGTGTGTGTGTGTGTGTGTGTGTGTGTGTGTGTGTGTGTGTGTGTGTGTGTGTGTTGTGTGAAACACTCTAAGTCATTCAATAAAATAAATAAGACGGAGGAGGAGGAAGTGTGTGTGTGTGTGTGTGTGTGTGTGTGTGTGTGTGTGTGTGTTGTGTGTGTGTGTGTGTGTTGGAAACACTCTAAGTCATTCAATAAAATAAATAAGGACGGAGGAGGAGGGAAGTGTGTGTGTGTGTGTGTGTGTGTGTGTGTGTGTGTGTGTGTGTGTGTGTGTGTGTGTGTGTGTGTGTGTGTGTGTACAATGTAATGATTGATGGCGGAGATTGATAAATTCGTACGTACTCTATGCTTCTCATCCCCTCTCCCACCCCGTTAATGTTCCATGCTTCTTGCAAGCGCCTTAGGCTCATCCGAGATGGGGCGCCAGAAACATCTTTTAGTAGAAGTAATAGTAGTAGGATTGGATAAAGGTAGTCTCCGTTTCCTCTCTCCGACAGTCTGCATGGTCATAGTCTTTACCTTCACCACGGTAAAATCCAGTTCATGGCGTGCGTATACAGTACCGACGGGAGCGTCGGCCAGTACTTGCTGATTTGAGTCTTGAGGTCTGTGCACCTCTGAGGAGTCTATACCTGTCAGGACCTTTGCGTGTGTTGTTCCCCGGACGGCAGCTAGTACAGGTTGCAGTGCCAGCGGTCGGTGACCCCCAGGGCCTTCAGTCAACACAGGGGGTGTTCATCTCCTCAGGGAAGGGTCAGCTTTGTTCGTCAGCATGTGTCTTGCGGTTTCCCGTGTGTTTGCAAAAAGCCTGCAGACGCGAATGCCTCGTTTTGATGAGCAAAGCACAGCTCTGTTCTCGAGGAGCGTTGGTGTACACTCCACCCGTGTCCATTCACTCTTGGCTATCGCAAACTGTACAAGCTGCGGTGACTTGCCGACGCGTGCGTTCTGAAATGAAGGTAGCTCTTTGCTCCACTGATACTCATCACCTAGTCAGTCGTGTAGGTCGTATTACGGCGAAGTACCGTAACGAAGAGAAATATCAAACATGGAGCTTCAAACGCAAATATCAAAACTGACAAAAGACTAAGAAGCAAGTCAGTAAGTAACTTGGTGTTTTACGCACACACACACACACACACACACACACACACACACACACACACACACACACAACACACACACACGCACGCACGCACGCACGCACGCACGCACACACACACACACACACACACACACACACACACACACACACACACACAATCGGCGGAAAACACACACACACACACACACACACACACACACACACACACACACACACACACACACACACAAAAATAAATAAATAATCATAATTGATAGAAACCACGCGTAAGGTCTGATTCACGTTTCATAACTAACGTCACTCTGCGTTTGAAGCAAGATCGGCTGACTGATTCAGAAAGGCAGAAATTATGTAGAATGGCAGTATTCCCGGCAGTAGGGGAAGCACGAAAAGCTTTGTATCTTGTGACGCCTTACTCCAGGATCACGTGATTCACGAGATGGGTTACGTTTGGGATCTACAGGTGTGCGTTCTCAGCAGAGGAAACCGGACCTCTTTACCCGCGCTACCGCACGGCTCTTTCGTTTGGCACAGTAAAGGACGTTACCAGTACTCGGACTTTTCTTCTCCTCCTCCTTTTCTTCCTCCTCCTCCTCCTCTTCCTCCTCTACCTCCTCTTCCTCCTGCTCTTCCTCCTCCTCTTCCTTCCCAATAGCAATAGTCACAGCCACCATCATCATCATCATCATCATCATAACCATGACGGATATTTCTGCCCCCACCCCTCTCCCCATCTCGGATAAGCTGAAGGTGCTTGCAGAGAACAGTATTGTGGACTAAAGGGGGTGGGAGGAGGGGGTGACGCACTAAGCAGAGTACGTGCGCACTTGTGCGGCTACACTATCAAACATACTATACAAACACTCTAGTCATGCGCTACTTAAACAACCGCGGGGGGGAGGGGGGGGGGGGGATTAAAGAATTGGGTTACATTTAATACGCATGTGTTTACGTAATGTGTCTGTGGACGCTCAGCATTCTTCGGTCTCAGTTCATTGCAATAAAACCAATTTTTTGGGGGGGAACTCATTGTGATGTTACTGTTGTTTTTATTTACTGCAGATATATTAATCTCTCTCTCTCTCTCTCTCTCTCTCTCTCTCTCTCTCTCTCTCTCTCTCTCTCTCACACACACACACACACACACACACACACACACACACACACACACACACACACACACACACACACACACACACACACACACACACACACACACACACACACACACACACACACACTTAAAATAATTATTTAGCTACTAGCGTATTGTGATATCCGTGTGTTTCCGACTGTGTTGGACCTCGTATCGAAAGATGGGGATCTTTAACGTGCACAATTACTCACGGTATTACGGGCAGCGAGTTGAAATTTGAACGTTGTCCCCGCTACTGTTTGGATGGGATGGCCAGTGTCGTGAGTGCGCAGTTAGGTAACTGTCACAATGACAGATTTATACGGGAACATGCCTGGCTGCCAGATTCTACACATGCGGCTAGCAGCTGTCGGCTGCAGTCGAAAGTATACATGTATACATATATCCTTTGCTCTTGTACGTGTGGATGTGAACTGTACACGTCGAAGGCAAGAGGGGCGGGGGGGGGGTTGGGGGGTTGGGGGTCCAGTATGCTAATCTTTACTGTGCTCACGGGTGCACGGAAAACAGTAGTAGGTAGCTGAAGTGCAACATAAGTCATAACATTAAAAAAAATCTGATTGATGGAGTATATATTTAAACCGGCCAGCGAAGAGAGAGAGAGAGAGAGAGAGAGAGAGAGAGAGAGAGAGAGAGAGAGAGAGACGTCTTGCTTGAACCCCCAACCATTCCCCCCTTTCTTTCTTTCTTTTTCTTCTTTTGGACTGGTCGTCAGTTGCGACACGTTTTCGTGCATTTGTGTGAAATGAGCAGGAATAAACAGCTTTTGGAGTGAGATCCAGACACACGATAAACGGTTAAAGAGAACAATAATTTAATAAGACAATACAATCTTTGTTTGTTTTTAGACTTTGTCTTGAGTTATTCAGTTCGTGTTCAGTTATTCAGTTCGTGTTCTTTTTAACCGTTTCTGTGTTTGGCTCCTGTTTGGGGGGCGAATGATGCAATAAAAATTAATGGTGTCATGTCAGTTCAAATCAGTCCTAACCCCTGAAGTCAGCGTGCAGCTGTCTGAAATTTGGGTGGCATGTCGTATGCATTTATTGATGCATGTGCAGGAAAGCAGCTGAGCACGCAAAATCTCACCTGGTTCAGGGTGAAACCTTTGAATTTCGACGGAGGTGAGAATCGCTTGTGGTCGTGGCTTGTTTAAATTAAAAGCTGTAGCAAGGCCACACAAGGGTGATTTTTTCTTCGTGTTTTGGGGGATGTTTTTAATGATGAGAAATACGTTTCTAGCACGCTCAGAGCGGCCTTGATTCACGTAAGGCTGAAAGCGCCGCAGGCCTACATGCATAAAACGATACGAACAAGGCGAAGGGAGGGGTGAATATTAATGCAACACATTTCCAAAAGGTAATTCCATTTTATACAGCATACACACACACACACACACACACACACACACACCACCCCACACCCACACACACACACACACACCTCTATAGGCTAAGGAACAGGGCAAAAAGGTTCATGTGGCAGATTCGATTTACTTTAGGAGGGTTAGTGTTACAGACACAGTGTGTGTGTGTGTGTGTGTGTGTGTGTGTGTGTGTGTGTGTGTGTGTGTGTGTGTGTGTGTGTGTGTGTGAATGCAGGGGAGAGTGAGGGATAGAGTGAGATATATAATGCATTATTAAATTGGGTTGTCTTGTTGTAATGTTTTATGTATACATAGCGCTTTGAGCCTCACACATGGAGTGATAGAGGGATTCAGTGTATTAGAAATGCATTTATGATGATGATGATGATGATGATGATGATGATGATGATGTTTTCAAACGACGTCGCCGTGAGACGGTTTGGTTATAGCCACACAAAGCGGTTTCGCCCGTAGCAGTTTTTATTTTTTATTTTTTTAAACTACGTCAAAATTCACGTCTTCGTCTACTTTTTCTAACGTGTACCTACATGTTGTTGATCGCTATAGTGATATTCTCCGCTCTTGAGCAGACTCAGTCCGCTCTTGTCGCATGTGATTTTAAATTAGGAAATATTAAAGAAAATTATAGCACGTTTTAAACATCCACCGAAGTTGTGTACTTGCAACGCTGCTTGGTTGTTACTTGGCTGGGACCACGTAAAACTGCTGCCGTCTCGGGGTCTGTTCTGTTTACACCATACAACAACCCACCAGTTTACAGCGTCACTTCATTCAAAGCCACAAATGTAGGGTGCATATGTGCTTGGCTGTCAGATGCACTTTTGGCATAATGACCGGGATCTTTTACGTGCCATTTCGGTAACACGGGGATGGAACGGATACCGATATAAAAGTCAGCACAGAAAGTTGACCCTGGAGAAGAAAATTCTCCAGCCGCTGCTGCGGGGATTCGAACCCGCGACCTTTCGGTCATGAGTCTGGTGCTCTAACCACTGAGCTATCCCCACTCCCAAGTTGTCAATGAGTATGTTTTTAGTGCCACGTGTCAAATAAAAACACACATTGAAGGAAGCACGGTGCTGATACACACATTCTCTATACGAGGATTGCAGACGCATACATTAAAACAATAAATATATGAACTGAAAGATGCAGTGCTTCTATACTGTGAGAAAGTTTTATAAAACAGCACAAAACGAGTGTAATTATTTAACATTGACCAGTCACAATCACTGCTTCATATTTCATAACCCAATGCGTGATGTCCTATTACGTAAGAGGCGGCGAAGAAAAAGGAAAAGAAAGAAAAGCGACGACACACAGCTTAGTGCCATCAACGTTTTTTGGGGCCTGTGCATCTTGGCTGACGAAATAGGGGACAGGATATTATTTGTCTCAGAAGTAACGTGCTTCGCAGTTGTGTGATATTACATAGCTCCCAGCGCTGTCACAGCGATCGTGTCATGTAATCCGAGCCGAGTTTCAGAGCAAAACACAACGTCACAACTCATCTTAGATTCCGTTCATCTCAGCAGGCCTAACCTCAAAGAGACCTCTGTTGTAATAGCTTCCCTCTCCACATTTTCTAATCACTTCGTTCGAAAATATGGTGCAAATTTTGTTTTCAATATTCTTTTCTGAGCAGTTCGACCTTTTACTTTTACTTTTACAGTCGAGAGCGAGAGAGAATAAAACAAAAGCAAAAAACAACAAAAAACAACAAACAAACGAAAATAAATAAATAAACAAAACAAAAAAACAATAAGGGTCAGACGAAATATTTGTTTAAAAAAAATAAAAATCTGAGCAGTCTGACCTTTTACTTTACGATTCAGTTGAGAGCGAGTAAGTAAGTAAGTAAGTTGGTGTTTTACGCCCAGTCAACCGGTACGGTTATATCAGGGCGATAGTTGAGAGCGAGAGAAAAGGGAAAACAAACAAAAAACAACAACGATCCAACCAAATATCCACGCTGTTTTTCAGTTAACCCGAAATTCATCCAAGGTATTAGGTGATCAAGGGACCGCAGACGATCTCAATTCGAATGCCTCAGAGATAATGATAGCAAGTGGTAAGGTATGCCTTTATAGGAAGGCGGTTCTCTGGCATTCTCACAAGGTTGAGAGAGAGAGAGAGAGAGAGAGAGAGAGAGAGAGAGAGAGAGAGAGAGAGTGTGTGTGTGTGTGTGTGTGTGTGTGTGTGTGTGTGTGTGTGCCCCAGCTTTCTTTTCAACATCAACATATTCCGGTGATTTTTGATCGAACAGATCTAATTGCTGGCTGCTCAGTCACAAATCAACTTCTTCTTCTTTACAATAAAAAAACAACAAAAACAAACAACTAATAATAAAAAATAAAAAATAAAAAATCAGAAACTGGCTTTCGAGTAATTACCCCCAAAACTCTTGAACGCGCGTATCGTGATCGGCGAGTTTCTTGCTCTTCACCATCGGTGTGCATGGTCGATCTTGCAGTCATTAATAAAATTGCTGATCGGTGTCGAAGCTCTCCTCTGTCGTGGGTAGTATTATGGTTTCAGCCATTATTTTTAGACGCCTAGAAGGCAAAGTTCGAAAGTCTTCACCGAAAAAGCCAATCGCTAGTAACGCGTACGTTTCCGGTACGTTTCCGGTGCGTTCACTGAGGCGAAGTTGTCGTGCAGATCTACCGGAATCGTCTTGTTGGCCAATACGAAGGATAAGGGGTTGCCAAGTGGAACAACAACAGACAATACATAACCGGACGGCAGTGCCTGTGCGTAACCGATATTTTTTCTTCTTCTCGCTGAACACATGCACACCTAGGTTTATTTTCGGGACAAACAGAACTCGTATTTCACGAGTCTGGTTTAGAGAAACTGCTCCGCTCCATTGCAAGGTCACCCACTAAAACCAGACTGGGACATGCTGGACATTTCGGTATTATTCCCCGATTTTTTAACAGTTACCTTTCAAGCTGTCTTTCATATTTGCATGGACAACCAGATGAATATATTAATTAATTGTAGTGGAATCGGTGAGTAGGTATGGGGAGTAAGCTGCGTTAGAGATTTTAATAAATGTATAGCTATGCGCTCGTGCGAAGCACAGGGAACAGCTGTTGTCATTTATGTGAACGTGCATGTGCACGCCGCCCAGGCTAAAACATCTTCGACACCGTGGTATGCGTCACCAAAGCTGAACAGAATCGTCGGCCCGGAAATTTGTTCTCTAAATTAGATATGAAATTTAAGGGACATTATGAAACTAAATCTTGAAGACAGGTATCATGGTTTGTGGAACATTTAGTTTTGAGACGTTAAAATACAAGAAGTAAGTTATGGGACGTTAAAATACAAGAACAAATACAAGAACTAAGTTCTGGGACGTTAAAATACAAGTACTATGTTCTGGGACGTTAAAATACAAGTACTAAGTTCTGGGATGTTAGACTACAAGAACTAAGTTCTGGGACGTTAAGTTACAAGAACTAAGTTCTGGTACATTAAAATACAAGAACTACGTTAAAATACAAGAACTAACTGTTCTAGCTGTGTTTTGAGAAGACGGAGTAGACAGTGTGACTGACATTGTGACTGTGACTAAACTTGATCTAAGCTAGTGGCGTGGATCCCTTTCGGCCCACTGAGATAAAAAAAGAAAAAAAGAAAGAAAAAAAGACATGTCATACTTTTTATCTCCATGTTTCGGATTAAAGGCAAAACTAAACCGGACTGTAGTTAGTTTTTACATTATATGCAGACATATTTGATTTGTTACAAAACCTTATGGTAAACATGCACTCGTATCGGCTTACACTTGCCAGTCAGGCAGTCGATGCGTGGAGTGTGTGGAAATTTATAAATAGCCTACAGTCCTTTGGCCTTGGTAGCTTATAATGGGTCGCTTGGTGGTTCCTTGGTGAAGGATTCACTTACATGGAAGGGGAGCGGGGATAGCTCAGTGGTTAGAGCGCCCGCCACTCGTGTTCGAAAGGTCGGGGGGTTCGAGTCCCCGCAGAAGCGGCAGGAGAATTTTCTTCTCTAGATCAGCTTTCTGTGCTGACTTAGTTTGGTATCTGTCATCCTCCCCCACCCCCACCCCCACCCATACCCCATGTCACCGCAGTAGCACGTAAAAGATCCAGGTCAAAGTGCAGGTGGAAGGTTACAGCTAAACACACGGGCACGCAACATCATTTTTATGTGGATTCGAATGAAGTGAAACTGTAAACTGGTGCATGGATGTAGGGTGCACACAGAACGTGCGCCGTGACGGCAGCAGTTTTACGTGGCACGTAACAACCAAACAGCGCTATCAGCACACCACTTCCGTGGATGCTAAAAAACAGAGAACGCGCTATAAGCTACAGTCACTCATTCATACTCACACCCGACATGAGCGCGGTAAGTCTGCTCGAGAGCAGAGAATAGCGGATTTGAAAAGCGTTCAATAATAATAATAATAATGAAGCACAGTAAGCAGACCAAAATCAAAAGGTGCGGTTTAGTATGTAATTTAGGGCACACACACACACACACGCACGCACGCACGCACGCACACGCATGCACGCACACAAACAAACAAACAAACAAACAAAACAAAACAAACACACACAAAAACGTGGATGCATTGCACATTCTATGTGTTGTCCGACACAAGACTCCCGCCTGACTCAAGACACAAGACTCACACCTGGTCATCTGGTACGTGCTGTCCGATATGAGACTCACGCTGGGATACTTGCAACTGTTTGAGACTCACACCGACTTATCTGGTACTAGTTGTCCGATATGGGACTCACACCATCTTATCTGGTACGTGATGTCCGACATGATAACCACACCGGGTTATTTGGTTTGTGTTGTCCGACATAGACTCACACCGGTTTATTTGGTAGGAGTTGTCCGACATGAGGCTCACACCGTGTTATCTGGTACGTGTTGTCCGACACGAGATTCACACCAGTTTATCTGGTACGTCTTGTCCGACACGAGATTCACACCAGTTTATCAGGTACGTCTTGTCCGACACGAGATTCACACCAGTTTATCTGCTACGTCTTGTCCGATACAAGACCAGCAACCTGTCCCTTTTTTCCTCATCAGCTGCAAATCCTTTCTCTTTTGCCCCCACCACCAACCCACTCCTTGCCAACTACTTTTCGGATCAGTTCTTCCTTCGTGAAAACACCCAGCTCACAATAATAGGAGAGGATGAAGCTGGGCGATTTGGCAAACGATTTCCACGTGCTGACACGAGCACGGTAATGACCTGGAAGGCAGACGGAGACAGAGAGGGCTTGATGGAGGGTAACTTGATTGTGGGATCAAAGGGTGTGAGGGAGGCAGAGGCTTGTGTCTACAGGCTCTAGGTGCAGATTCGGCGTGTACGCCACGACCCCTCTTGTTCTTGTGCATGAAGATGGAACAAAGTTACAAACCCATGTTCTGTCGCATTTATCTCTATATTATATGCGAGCAGATACGTTTGGTTTGTATGTCATGAACGTATGTTTGTTCTGTCTGTGTGTGTGTGTGTGTGTGTGTGTGTGTGTGTGTGTGTGTGTGTGTGTGTGTGTGTGTGTTGTTTTTGTCGTCCTCTGTCGTCTGTCTGTCTGTCTGTCTGTGTTTGGCCCCAGTCTGACACAACACACACACACACACACACACACACACACACAACACACACACACACACACACACACACACACACACACACACACACACGTACCTCTTTTGAATGTGGAAGCGTGTAGTCGAAGCCTAAAAAGAAATTATGAGTCAGACTCAGCATCAGAGCGATAAAGGAAACGTCACTGCGTATTTTTTACTGAAGACGGAGCGAAAGCCTGGTGTTTGAGTGATGGACAGATATACATAAATACAATTAATGTGTGAATCAGTAGTGTCGTAAAACTGTCACGGACAATATTCAACTTGATTGTTCGTTATGCCTGCGGGTGGTGTGTGTGTGTGTGGTGTGTGTGTGTGTGTGTGTGTGTGTGTGTGTGTGTGTGTGTGTGTGTGTGTGTGTGTGTGTGTGTGGTGCGGTGTAGACTGTGCGTGTGTGTGTGTGTGGGTGTGTGTGTGTGTGTGTGTGTGTGTGCGTGGGGTGTCATCGATGCGTGTGTGTGTGTGTGTGTGTGTGTGTGTGTGTGTGTGTGTGTGTGTGTGTGTGTGTGTGTGTGTGTGGCTGGCTGTGGTGTGTGCGTGAAATAGTGTGTGTGTGTGTGTGTGTGTGTGTGTGTGTGTGTGTGTGTGTGTGTGTGTGTGTGTGTGGGTGTGTGGTGTATGTGTTGTTGTTGGGTGTGTGTGTGTGTGTGTGTGTGTGTGTGTGTGTGTGTGTGTGTGTGTGTGTGTGTGTGTGTGTAGTGTGCTGGTGGTGTTGTGTGTTGTTGGTGTGTGTGTGTGGGTGTGTGGAGAGAGAGAGAGAGAGAGAGAGAGAGAGAGAGAGGAGAAGAAGAGAGATGACGATGAAAGAGCATCGAAAGAGAAATAGAGTAGAGGAAGAGGGGGGGTGTGTGTATGTGTGTGTGTTGTGGTGTGTGTGTGTTGGTGAGAAGAGAGAAGAGAGAGAGAGAGAGAGAAAAGAAAAGAGAGAGAGAGAGAGAGAGAGAGAGAGAGAGACTGGCAGACAGCAATTGTGTTTGTATCTTGTTACTTTCTCTTCTAGTTTTAGCCTTTCTTGGTTATTTTTGGCTGCGTATCAACAGAGGAGGAATCTTTCAACTCCTGCCACCGGACGAAAACGGTGTTGACAATTTGGAAGAAGGAATTGAGTGCTGCATGTTTGGTCTCCCCTGTTCTGACAACTGCCCTGAAGGAGCACAAACTGCTGTTCATTTCTTGTTCTCTAGCCCAATACAGTGACGTACAGAACGATCAATTACCCACCTCCAAAAATCTCATTCCCCAGCTCCTGTCGCATTCAATTTCATTTCTGTCCTCACTCTCGCTGCCACTATCATCGTCCCCCGTCATCGCTTCTTCCCCCCCTCCCCCCCCCTCTCCTTCCCTCCCCCCTCCTCTTGTTACTAACGGCAGTGTCTATGATGGTGGCAAATGGCTCTGATGATAATGACGACGATGATGATCAAAATTTTCAGTCGGAGGATCGTTGACTCTGTCGGAAGATGCAAATGGCAATAATGGTGTTAATGATCCCCGCGATAACGACATATGATTGGATTGAAAATACCAGCCTCTTTCACCCCCTGCCCCCTCCCCCCGGTTCCTCCCTCTCCTGGGTCAGCCATCCAGTCTCTCGTTTTCATTTTACCTGCTCTGAGTTTTGAATTAGCCACACAAAAGGACAACCTTCATTTTGTATGGATGACTGAAAACTCTGAGAAGAGAGAGAGAGAGAGAGAGAGAGAGAGAGAGAGAGAGAGAGAGAAAAAAATCAAAAAATCTGTGCTCTGTTCAGGCATGCACTATGCAACTTGGAATGCCGGGAGTCAGCGGTCCCATGCACACTTCCATGGTAACGCGAGGCGATAAAACTGCAGTCCTCATGCTGCTTTTTGTGTGTGTGCTTCTCTCTCTCTCTCTCTCTCTCTCTCTCTCTCTCTCTCTCTCTCTCTCTCTCTCTCTTCTCCTCTCTCTCTCATTTTTGTGTGTGCTTTTCTCTCTCTTCTCTCTCTCTCTCTTTTCTTCTTCTCTTTCTCTCTCTCTCTCTCTCTTTTTTTTTTTTTTACTCCAATGTACTAGCTGGTGCACAGGGGAGGCGCAAAACCACTCAGCTTACTAGAGGTAAATACCCGTCACTTTTGTGTCGACCGTAGTATAATTATATAATTATGCCCATCGAGGCGCTGGGCTTTCAAGTGTCGAGTATACGATGACGAGTATACAATGATGAATGACGAGTATACAATGACGAGAATACAATATGCTTTCCGCCCGGAAAGATGACACAGGAGTGTTCTGCAAAAGCTAAATGCACGTTTTCTTCTAATATTAGTTATTACAGTGAAACAGGCGGTCACATTTCGCTGAGGCGTGTTGTTGTAACTGCCAGTTTTACGCACAGAGCTGAGTGTTGGTTCAGCTGTATGGTGTTGACTGTCATCTGTTGCCTTGGCAGAATGACTCGCAGAATTTTCCCCTGGATGTAGTGGCCTTGTGTTGTGACATTGAGACACTGACTGCGTTGCCCAAAGGTCAGTTTTATCAGTACAGGAGTCGCACAACATTTTTCAAAGCTTGATCTCTTTAAGCTGTAGTTATTTGGGTTTTATGGTGAGTGGTTATTTTAGAAAGACGTGATAGTTGTTCTAATTCGTATGGCCTTTCACATCTTTATACTTACTCACCGCGCATTCACTCACCGCGCATTCACTCACCCACTCATTCACTCAATAACACATTCACCCATCCACCCACTAAATCAATCAGTCACTCACCCACTCACCCACCCACCCACTCCCTCAATCAATCACTCACTCAACTACCCACTCACTCAATCAGTCACTCACCCACCCACTTATTCAGTTTCTATCCATTTTGCTGAAGTCATCAGTCGCATTTCGGTGATCTGCTGCTCAATCAGCTACATGTCGTCATTCGGTGAGTCCCGCCCGCTCAGTGCTATTGTCTGCACAGCTCGGAGAGTCCCACCCCCAGTGCTATTGTCTGCACAGCTCGGAGAGTCCCAACCCCCAGTGCTATTGTCTGCACAGCTCGGAGAGTCCCAACCCCCAGTGCTGTTGTCTGCACAGCTCGGAGAGTCCCAACCCCCAGTGCTGTTGTCTGCACAGCTCGGAGAGTCCCAACCCCCAGTGCTGTCGTCTGCACAGCTCGGAGAGTCCCAACCCCCAGTGCTGTCGTCTGCACAGCTCGGAGAGTCCCAACCCCCAGTGCTGTCGTCTGCACAGCTCGGAGAGTCCCAACCCCCAGTGCTGTTGTCTGCACAGCTCGGAGAGTCCCAACCCCCAGTGCTGTTGTCTGCACAGCTCGGAGAGTCCCAACCCCCAGTGCTGTTGTCTGCACAGCTCGGAGAGTCCCAACCCCCAGTGCTGTTGTCTGCACAGCTCGGAGAGTCCCAACCCCCAGTGCTGTCGTCTGCACAGCTCGGAGAGTCCCAACCCCCAGTGCTGTCGTCTGCACAGCTCGGAGAGTCCCAACCCCCAGTGCTGTCGTCTGCACAGCTCGGAGAGTCCCAACCCCCAGTGCTGTCGTCTGCACAGCTCGGAGAGCCCTAAACCCCCAGTGCTATTGTCTGCACAGCTCGGAGAGCCCTAAACCCCCAGTGCTATTGTCTGCACAGCTCGGAGAGCCCTAAACCCCCAGTGCTATTGTCTGCACAGCTCGGAGAGCCCTAAACCCCCAGTGCTATTGTCTGCACAGCTCGGAGAGCCCTAAACCCCCAGTGCTATTGTCTGCACAGCTCGGAGAGCCCTAAACAGCCAGTGCTATTGTCTGCACAGCTCGGAGAGCCCTAAACAGCCAGTGCTATTGTCTGCACTGCTCGGAGAGCCCTAAACCCCCAGTGCTATTGTGTGCGCAGCTCGGAGAGCCCTAAACAGCCAGTGCTATTGTGTGTACAGCTCGGAAAGCGCTAACCATCCAATGCTATTGTGTGCACGGCTAGGAAAGCTCCAAACCCCCAGTGCTATTGTCTGCACAGCTCGGAGAGCCCTAAACACCGAATGCTATTGTCTGCACAGTTCCGAAAGCCCTAACCACCCAATGCTGTTGTCTGCACAGCTACGAAAGTCCTGAACATCCAGTGCTGTTGTTTGCACAGTTCTGAAATCCCTAAACACCCAGTGCTATTGTCTTCACAGCTCCGAAAGCCCTAAACACCCAGTGCTATTGTCTGCACAGCTCGCAAAGCCCTAAACACCCAGTGCTATTGTGTGCATATGCAGCTGGAAAGCCCTAAATAACCAATGCTATTGTCTGCACAGCTACGAAAGACCTAAACACCCAGTGCTGTTGTTTTCACAGCTCGGAAAAGCCCTAAACACCCAGTGCTATTGTTTGCACAGTTATGAAAGCTCCAAACACCCAGTGCTACTGTCTGCACAGCTCCAAAAGCCCTAAACAGCCAGTGCTACGTCCGTGTTAATGCCTTTCTGTGAATTAGTCAGCTTCCCTTTCACACACACACACACACGCACGCACGCACGCACGCACGCACGCACGCACGCACGCACGCACGCACGCACGCACGCACGCACGCACGCACGCACGCAACACACCACCAACACACACACACACACACACACACACACACACACACACACACACACACACACACACACACACACACACACACACACCCCTCCATCTACCCGCCATTGTCCGCACAGCTCGGAAAGCCCTATAAACACCCAGTGCTATTGTGTGCACAGCTCGGTAAGTAAGTAATTTGATGTTTTACGCCCAGTCAACCAGTGCGGTTATATCAGCGTCCTAAACAGCCAGTGCTACGTTCCGTTTCAGTGCCTTTCTGGTTCTCGGCTCGGCTGGGACTGGCCGTCATGGGCTTCTTCGGCTTCATCTTCGTCTACGCCATTCGCGTCAACCTGTCCGTGGCCATCGTCTGCATGGTCAACCGCACCGCCATCGCCAGCATGGAGGACAGCGTGAATAGCCTCAACGCTTCCAACATCACTTTGACGGAGCCGTTGGTGGACACGGAATGTGCCGGCGTCGTCAAATCCGGAAACGACACCTCGACCTCAGATGCAATTGTGAGTGCATGCATGTTGTATATATATATATATATATATATATATATATATATATATATATATATATATATATATATATATATATATATATATATATATAATATATACTTGATGGAGATGGGCTCTTAAGTCAGATTCTGATGATAGCTGTGATGATGGTCGTGCTTGTGGATGATGGTGGTATGGTGATGGTGGTGGTTGTGGTGATGCTATGTTGTTGTTATTGTTGCTGCTGCTGCCGCTGATGTTATGGTTAATATTATTGCGGGCGTAGTTTAGTTGTTATTGTTGATGATGCTGGTAGTAGTGGTCAAATGCATTACATTAATAGCTGATGCATTAAATATGTCCCACCCCCCTCGCTCCATCTTCCTTCACCTTCCTAACCATTATTTGGTGTCGTATCACTTAGGCAACACCCATTGTATGTCTGCCTGTCTTATCAAAAGCAACTTTTGTTTAAAAGTAATATACAACGCGCACTGTGTTGATTTCAGAAAGGAAGCCTGGTGTGGGACAATTTCAGGAAGGCAGCCTGGTGTGGGACAGGAGGTAATACGCAACGCCCACTGTGTTGGTTTCAGGAAGGCAGCCTGGTGTGGGACAGGCAGTAATACACAACCCCCACTGTGTTGGTTTCAGGAAGACAGCTTGGTGTGGGACAACCCCCACTGTTTTGATTTCAGGAAGGCAGCCTGGTGTGGGACAGGAAGTAATACACAGTCCCCGCTGTGTTGATCTTAGGAAGGCAGCCTGGTGTGGGACAGTAAGTAATACGCAACGCCCGCTGTGTTGGTTTCAGGAAGGCAACCTGGTGTGGGACAAGAAGGTTCAGGGCATGGTGCTGGGCGCCTTCTTCTGGGGCTACCTGGTGTCCCAGCTGCCGGCGGGGCTGCTGGCGGTGAGGGTGGGGGGCAAGTGGTGTTTCGGGGGCGCCATGCTGGTGGCCGGGCTCGTCACGCTCATCACCCCCGTCGTGGCCTCCCACAGCTTCCAGGGCCTGATGGTGCTGCGCATTCTGCTGGGGGCCGCCTCGGTCAGTTCTCTTTCGCTCCATCGGTGTTCTCTGTCTGTCTGTCTGTCTGTCTGTCTCTGTCTGTCTGTCTGTCTGCCTGTCTGTCTGTCTGTCTGTCTGTCTGTCTGTCTGTCTCTCTCTCTGTCTCTCTCTCTCTCTCTCTCTCTCTCTCTCTCTCTCTCTCTCTCTCTCTCTCGTCCCTCTCTGTCCCTCTCTGTCTGTGTCTGTGTGTCTCTCTCTACCCCCACCCCCCACCCCCTTTGGTTATGTTTTAACGTGTGAGGAAAACATGGCGGCCACTCTTTTGGTTTTTCGCGCGGAATATTAATCGTGACGTTCTGATTGGCTGAAGTTCCGGGTGATTGGCTGCCCGGAATCCTCTCTTGCTTCACGTTGAGTTGTGGCTGGA
>JABMCL010000698.1:447500-465000 GCA_018857735.1 Alviniconcha marisindica | reverse complement strand
CACACGCACGCACACACGCACGCACGCACGCACGCACACACGCACGCGCACGCACGCGCGCGCACACGAACGCACGCGCGCACGCACCCATACCCATACACGCACGCACGCACACACACAAACATACCCACACCCACACCTGCACACCCGCACGCACGCCCCCGCACACACACACACACACACACACACACACACACAAACTCTCTCTCTCTCACACACACACACGCACGCACGCACGCCCCCCTCTCCCCTCCCCCAACACACACACAAAGCATCTTGTTTGCCAGACTTGCGGGTCTTTCGGTAAACGGAGCCAAGACTGCAATGACGACGCTACGCCCGTGGTGTTGTGTGCTCGGCAGGTGCTCTGTGCTTGCTGTGGGCCGGGCTGTGGCTGTTCTTCAGCAGCAACACCCCAGAGCAGCACGGCCGTATCACGGAACTGGAGCGACGCTACATCCTCAGCAGCCTCAAGTCGGTGGCTCAGTCGGACGAGAATAAGGTAGGAACTGTGTGTGTTCTTAGCTCACATGCATAATATTGGTAGTGCGTCTCAGCTCTGAGGGAAATAAAATTTAGTGGGAACTGTGTGTTCTTAGCTCACGTGCATAGTAGGAACTGTGTGTTCTTAACTCACGTGCATAGGAGGAACTGTGTGTTCTTAGCTATTGGTAATGTATCTCAGTTCGGAGGAAAATAAATTTAGTTAGAACTGTGTGTGTTCTTAGCTCACATGCATGATATTGGTAGTGTGTCTCAGCTCTGAGGGAAATAAAATTTAGTAGGAACTGTGTGTTCTTAGCTCACGTGCATAGTAGGAACTGTGTGTTCTTAGCTCACGTGCATAGTAGGAACTATGTGTTCTTAGCTCACGTGCATAGTAGGGACTGTGTGTTCTTAGCTCACGTGCATAGTATTGGTAATATGTCTCAGCTCTCGGGAAAATAAAATTAGTTGGAACTGTGTGTGTTCTTAGCTCACATGCATAATATTGGTAATGTGTATCAGCTCTGGGGGAAATAAATTTAGTTTGAACTGTGTGTGTTCTTAGCTCACATGCTTTGTATTGGTAATGTGTCTCTGCTCTGGGGGAAATAAATTTAATAGGAACTTTGTGTGTGCATAGCTAGCTGGCGTACATGTGTCTCAACTCTGACGAGAATAGGTAAGAACTGTTTGTGTTCTAAGCTGATATGCTATAATGTGTCTCAGCCCTGGAGAAAATAAATTTAGCAGGAACTTTGTGTGTACATAGCTAGCTGGCGTACATAATGTGCCTTAGCTCTGACGAGAATCAAGCAGGAATTTTGTATAGCTAGCGTATAATATACAGTGTGTCTCAACTCTGACGAGAATAACGCTGTAACTGTATCCTTAGCTGGCTTGCATAGTAATGTGTCCCAACTCTGAGGAGAATCGGGTAAAAGCTTTGTGTGTACTTAGCTGGCGTGTATAATATGTCTCAACTGTGACCAGAATTAAGCAGTAACTATTTGTATTCATAGCTGGCGTACATGGTAGTGTGTCCCAACGCAGTCGAGAGCAAAGCAGGAACTGTGTTTGTACTTATTTTGCATACACATCGTATCTCAACTCTGACGACAATAAAGTATGTTAAGAACACTGTGTGTTCTTGACTCAGTGGCGCACATTGTGTGTTTCACCTCTGACGAGAATAATTAAGAAAACATTTTTGTGTGCGTGTGCGGTGTGTGTTCCTAATCATTAATCTTATCTGACATGCATAGTCTGTTTCTATGCTGACAGCGCTCATTTTTATCAGGATGTTTTTGTTGTTTTGGGTATGGTGTAATAAAAACGTAGTTTAGATAGCCGCGAACGTTTCCAGCTGTCAGGATGTTCCTTTCTGTTTGTTCTCTTTATAGCACACGTTAAATTAGAAAAGCCCTACATGCCAAGCAAGGCTAGACAAATCGATATTTAAGACACCTCACGCCAGACACTTAGGATATTTTATTTTTCAAGCAAAACTTTCTTTTGTTATGGACATCCAGCTGACCTCCAACCGGTCAAACCAACGAACTGACCAGTCAAAATAACAATAAACAAAGAAGATCAAATCATGCCCAAGTGAGTGTACTCCCCTTGCTATCGAGTCGCTGACTGTCTGTCTGTCCGCGTGCAGAGAAATGTACCGTGGAAGAGCATCGCCACGTCCATGCCCAACTACGCCATCATCGTCAGCAACATCACCAGCGATTGGGGCGCCTACACCCTGCTCACCAACATTCCCACTTACATCAGCGAGGTCCTCAAATTTGACATCGCCTCGGTGAGCCTTTAAAGGAGCTCTTCTCCTCCTCCTCTTCCTCCTTCTTCTATTCCTCCTCCTCCTCCTTCTTCTTCTTCTTCTTCTTCTTCTTCTTCTTCTTCTTCTTCTTCTTCTTCTTCTTCTTCTTCTTCTTCTTCAGAACAGGAACTGTTTCGGACACTATTAATTGGGAAGTTTAATTTCTGTCGCTCAGAACAGAGATTTGGCCGCTCTCAACGAGAAACGTAGGATGCTATGAACAGAGACATTTTCGGCTTTAATAACGGAGACATTCGGCTGTTATGGACAACGACAGAAAGGCTACCGTGGGCGGGAGTGGATGGAAAGGTCTGACCCATTTCCTGCCCCCATGACGTCATGATGCTGACGGTATCGTTTACCTCAAGGGTAGCATGTTACTTCTCACATGAATCCCAGCTTTTCGCGTATTCTCGTGTGGAGCAAAACCCTCAAAAGGAACTTTTATGAGCATAGCTTAACTTCTCTTTGTGACTGTTACTGAACGAAAAAATGACACCAGCTGTAAAATCTTTGGCAAGAAAATGTTTAACAAAGAAAGTTTTAGGGCCATTGTGGGTTTTTTACGAGCTATTTGTACTCTTGTCACCAGTATTTTTGGCGCTACATATCGGATGAGTCCAGGGCGCTTACGAAAAGGAAAAGAAAAAGGGTGGGGCTGGGGGTGGGAATGACTTGGCAGAGTAGAGTACGTACGTAATTTTACAACCACACTACTATCATTAATTCATACAAACAAACATACAAACACATTCAACGGCTAAAGGGAAGGGCGTCATGAAAGGAGGGGGTGGGGGGGGGGGAGGGGGAGGAACTATACACCCTCAATCCCAAATCACTCCAGAATTTATTATGCACACACACACACACACACACACACAACACACACACACACACACACACACCACACACACACACACACACATGTTGTATGCTCTGTCTCTCTTCTCTCTCTGTCTCTCTCTCTCTCTCTCTCTCTCTCTCTCTCTCTCTCTCTCCTCTCTGCCCTCTCACTCTGATGGACTGGGATTTGAACACAGATGGGCCCGTTGCACTTCAGAACTGACTAGGTTGCCACTGGTGCTGTTTGTTGGTCAGAATGGCTTGGTGTCGGCCCTGCCCTACATCGGCATGTGGGCCACCATGAACCTGTCAGGCTGGCTCTCCGACCTCATCAGACGGAAAAAACTGCTGAGTACAGGGACCACCAGGAAAGTCATGGATGTCTTTGGTGAGTGGATTACACCGTGTTTGTATATGTGCCTGCCTCACTGTCTTTGGTGAGTGGGTTACACTGTTTGTCTGCCTGCCTGCTTCACTGTCTGTCTTTGTTCGCGTGTTCTTGGCTTTCATGTTCTAAGTAACGTTGCGCTGTGTATAACAGGCAAGGTGCGACATACTCTTCTCTGTATAACAGGCAAAGTGTAACATTGTAACAGGCAAGGTAGGGGCGATGGTGCTGAACAATGTTCTGTGTAAAAGGCAAGATGAGACAGGGGTACTGAACACTGTTCTCTGTGTAAAAGGCAAGATGGGACAGCCACAGAGGTACTGAACACTGTTCTCTGTGTAACAGGCAAGATGGGACAGCCACAGTGGTACTGAACACTGTTATCTGTGTAACAGGCAAGATGGGACAGCACGGGGGTACTGAACACTGTTCTCTGTGTAACAGGCAAGATGGGGCAGGGGTAGTGAACACTGTTCTCTGTGTAAAAGGCAAGATGGGACAGCACAGGGGTACTGAACACTGTTCTCTGTGTAACAGGCAAGATGGGGCAGGGGTACTGAACACTGTTCTCTGTGTAACAGGCAAGATGGGGCAAGGGTACCGAACACTGTTCTCTGTGTAACAGGCAAGATGGGGCAAGGGTACTGAACGTTGTTCTCTGTGTAAGAGGCACGATGGGGCAGGGGTACTGAACATTGTTCTCTGTTAACAGGAACGATGGGGCAGGGGTACTGAACATTGTTCTCTGTGTAACAGGAACGATGGGGCAGGGGTACTGAACATTGTTCTCTGCGTAACAGGAACGATGGGGCAGGGGTACTGAACATTGTTCTCTGTGTAACAGGCAAGGTGATAGCTGGGGGTAACGATGTAGTGTGCTCCGTGTAGTCAGACAAGGCAGTAACTATGTTCACGGTGTGTAGACAGACAAGGCAGTAACTATGTTCACGGTGTGTAGACAGACAAGGCAGTAACCATGTTCACGGTGTGTAGTCAGACAAGGCAATAACCATGTTCACGGTGTGTAGTCAGACAAGGCAGTAACCGTGTTCACGGTGTGTAGTCAGACAAGGCAGTAACCGTGTTCACGGTGTGTAGTCAGGCAAGGCAATAACCATGTTCACGGTGTGTAGTCAGACAAGGCAGTAACCGTGTTCACGGTGTGTAGTCAGACAAGGCAGTAACCATGTTCACGTTGTGTAGTCAGACAAGGCAGTAACCATGTACTGTTCACGATGTGTAGTCAGACAAGGCAGTAACCATGTTCACGGTGTGTAGTCAGACAAGGCAGTAACATGTTCACGTTATGTAGTCAAACAAGGCAGTATCCATGTAATTGATTGATTGATTGATGATCACTTATATAGCGCTATTCTCCGCTCTCTTGAGCAGACTCACTGCGCTCGCATGTGGTTCTACATGAGTGACAAGCTTTTTATAGCGCGTTTTTTGAATATCCACCGCTGGCATGGCTGGTGCCACATGAAACTGCAGCCATCTCGGCGCAAGCTGTACACCATACAACCATGCACCATGTCACTTTATGCAAAGCCACATGTTCACGATGTGTAGACAGGCAAGGCAGTAACCATGTTCACCGTGTGTGCTGTCAGACAAGGCAATACGGATGTGGTGTGTTATCCGGTAAGGCAGTAACGATATGCTGAAAGGCTGCGTGGCAAAGCTGTAGCGATGTGTTGTGTGCTGTGCGGCAAGGCAGTAGCGATGTGCTGAACGTTGTACGGCAAGGCAGTAGCGATGTGCTGAACGTTGCGTGGCAAGGCTGTAGCGATGTGTTGTGTGCTGGGCGGCAAGGCAGTAACGATGTGCTGAACGTTGTACGGCAAGGCAGTAGCGATGTGCTGAACGTTGTACGGCAAGGCAGTAGCGATGTGCTGAACGTTGCGTGGCAAGGCTGTAGCGATGTGTTGTGTGCTGGGCGGCAAGGCAGTAGCGATGTGCTGAACGTTGCGTGGCAAGGCTGTAGCGATGTGTTGTGTTCTGGGCGGCAAGGCAGTAACGATGTGCTGAACGTTGTACGGCAAGGTAGTAGCGATGTGCTGAACGTTGTACGGCAAGGCAGTAGCGATGTGCTGAACGTTGCGTGGCAAGGCTGTAGCGATGTGTTGTGTGCTGGCCGGCAAGGCAGTAAGGATGTTCGCCGTGTGTGTTACCAGGCAAGTTGGTGGCGGGCGCGTTGCTGATCGGCCTGGGCTACACGGACTGCACGCAGCCCACCGTGGCCATCGCCCTGCTGGTGCTGGCCGTCTCCGTCGCCGGCTTCCAGTACAGCGGCTTCCTGGTCAACCACGTGGACATCGCGCCCCAATACTCCGGCATTCTCTTCGGCATTTCCAACTCCATCGCTGCCGTCACAGGCTTCGTCTCGCCGGTGGTCGTGGGCATCATTACGGAGGAGGTGTGTGTGTGTGTGTGTGTGTGTGTGTGTGTGTGTGTGTGTGTGTGTGTAACATATGATGATGGTGGTGATGCATGTGTGTGTGTGTGTGTGTGTGTGTGTGTGTGTGTGTGTGTGTGTGTGTGTGTGTGTGTGTGTGTGTGTGTGTGATATGATGATGGAGGTGATACGTGCGTGCGTGAGTGCGTGCGTGCGTGCGTGTGTGTGTGTGTGATGATGATGATGGTGATGCGTGCCTGCTTGGGTATGTGTGTATGTGCGTGCGTTCATGCGTGTGTGTGTGTGTGTGTGTGTGTGTGTGTGTGTGTGTGTGTGTGTGTGTGTGTGTGTGCGTGCGTGTGTATATACGTGCGTGTGCGCGCGCGTGTGTATGTATAACAGTATAACATAGAACAAAGATGGTGATGCGTGCGTGTGCGTGCGTGCGTGTGGTGTGTGTGTGTGTGTGTGTGTGTGTGTGTGTGTGTGTGTGTGTGTGTGTGTGTGTGTGTGTGTGTGTGTGTGTGTGTGTGTGTGTTTGTGACTAACGATTTCAGCACCATACACGAAAATCTTATTTCGTCCACCCTCTCTATTTCTCATACCCCCCCCCCTCCCCCCCCTCCCCCCCCTCCCCCCCCCTCCCCCTCCCCCCCCACCCCCACCCACCCTGTCCCCATCCCATTTGGAATCCTCACGTTCCTCACGGTCGTGTTCTTGCCCTTTCAGCGCCAAACCCGCGCGGAGTGGCAGATCGTGTTCTACGTTGCTGCAGCCATCTACGCCTTCGGCGCCATTTTCTACGTCATATTCGCTTCCGGGGTCCTTCAGCCCTGGGCCATGAAGAACGCGTCGGAGGCAGCTGTGGAAGTCCAGGAGCCCATCCTGCTCGGCGTCCACAACGCCACCGAGAACAAAGGGATGGGGGAAAGGCTGATGAAGAACGCGCCCTGAGCGCGCTTCCGGTTAGTGCCGTCAGGCCGATGACGTCAGCGGCGTGCATCCTCCACTGACGTGTGAAGGTTGTTGTTCATACGTGTAGGGGAATGGGATGTAGGTTGACGACTGGGAGGAAGCGATTGCTCGGCGCGTTTCACTCACTGTCACCGATGGGTAGGGGACTTATAGACGGGGTGGGGGTGGGGGTGGGGGGTTGGGGTGATGGTGGAGGAGGACCTTTCTGGGCAGAACTGACTGCCTGGCTCTCGCAAGTCAAAGGCAAAAGAAAATGGATATCGATTTTACAGCGGCAGATCTGATTAAACTGGCCTCGAGGCACGTATTATAGAAAGCGAAAAGAGGCAGATGATGATGATGATGACGATGACTTGTAGAGCGCGGATATATGTCTATGGTGCAACGGTACGCGCATTGCGCTGCATTAACTGTTGCTTGTAAAGAGATGAAGGGGGAGAAGGGGTGGAATTTAGAGAGGCAACCCTTGTAGCCTTTGGCATCGAAATGGGAAGAAGGGTAACGAGTTTAAAGAGGCAGTCCTGTTGTCAGGAGGCTTCCTGCCACCGCAAGGGCAGAAGTGGTTGTTGTTGTTGTTCTGGGGTGTTGTTGTTGGGTTTGTTGTTGTTGTTGTTGTTGGGGGGGGGGGGGGGGGGGGGGGGGGGGGGGTATTTTCTAGTGGCGGTTCTTTAAACGGGCCGACTCCATCAAACGTGGAAACCTGGGATGGATTTTTGAAGGGTGCTTCTTTTTTCACTCATTGCCCTGACCACTACCAAAGGACAGTTTTGCGAGGACAAATACAGTTCCTATAGAGCTTTCTGCTGATGGCAGTCAGAAACTGGGGTAATGACAAATTGGGGCAATTACAGACTGGGGCAAACACAAAAATTGGGGCAGATACAAACTGCGAAAGATCGGTTGATTCCGAACAAAACCCTTGAGAATAACTGATGGCGAAAGTTCACTGATGACGGCAGACGTCGGCTGCAATCAAATGAAGTCAGTTTCGCTTATTTGAATGATGGAATCAGACTCAGATTATTGTGCATTCCATCAGTAAGCACAGTGCCACATGTGGTGAGACGGAAAGACTGTGAGGAAAGAGGCGGGGCTCAGTGCGGGACCCTCTGTTCCACCAATCAACACAGTACCACATGGTGGTCAATGGAAAGCTTTTGGGGAAAGAGGAGGGGCTTAGAGCTCTTGTTCCACCAGTCAGCATAGTACCACACGGTGTTCAGATGGAAAATTAAGCTTGTGGTGGGCTTGGAGCTCAGCGTGGAACGCTCTATTAGCCGCTGGAGCTCTGAAAGTGTTTCAGAACGGGTCGTAATCTCATCGTACGGATCAGGACAGGAACGAGGAACGCGTGTAAATGTGCTGTGTGTTAGGGTTGTGACATGCACTGTAAACAGTGTTGGCTATTGTAAGCACAATGAGTCCATTTGCACTGGGAGTGGGACACTGACCTGTTGAAAACCGATATATATATATATATAGTTATTGGGCCATTTACGCTACGACCCGGGCCGGTCCCACGCTCGGCTGGGTTCGGGCTGAGCCCGCGCATTCTGCATTTCCATTTCCGGGTCTGGATCTGACTTGTCACAATCTGCAACAGAACGAGGCCCAGAGCGCCTCTGCAGAGTCAACCAACAAGGGAGTTAATTAGCGCTGGAAAGATGTCACACAAGCACAACGAGAAAGACTTACATCCTCAAGATGCACCTCTGGTGGGGTTTATGTACCTTGTATTTACTGGCATGCCAGGTGCGAGTTATCGTAGGCGGCTCAGGCCTTTGTAGTTGTTGTGTTCACGTGACGTCTTTCGAGCGCTTATTAACTCCCTTGCTTCTGGATTTTAGATCAGACTTGAATCAGAACTTCGCTGTCACCATCACCCCAAAACGCGTCGTCTGTCCGCCCCTGAATCTCGCGCTTTTCTTCTTAAATCTCGCGCTTTACTTCCAAAGTTCCCGAGGCTTCCAAAATGACGTCAGATGACCCCCAGTGGAACGCGAGCCACAGTCAGTCTTTACTCGGGAGCCGAGCCGGGCGCGGCTCGCTAGCAGTCACGTAGCGGCCAGGTGTAAATTGAGACAGTAACCCGGTTCGGCCTCAGCCCATGCCCGGAAAGGTTCACTAGCGTAAATGGCTCTAGGACTCGTTCTTGTGGTTTTGATTTTGACATTGTTGTAGCGAATCGGTCGTGTGAACTGTGTACGAATCGAGTGTGTGCGTCGATACGAATCGAATGCGTGCATTGATTCTTCACTGATGGTGTAAGAAATGCATTGCGCACGAAGGGTGCTTTAAAGAGATTGTCCTGTGGTGCACGCTTTTTAGTACAAGTCTCTTGAGATTTGCGCCAAAAAACGTACAGACAGTACGTATAAATTATATGTTTCAGTAAAATGAAAGAAAAATGTAATTGAGATAAAGTAGGTCCAAAAACTGATTGAATATTCAGATAGCATATAATTATAGACACAGAAGTCATACATACATTGTTTATCCGTGTTTGCATAGTGTGTGTGTGTGTGTGTGTGTGTGTGGTGTGTGTGTGTGTGTGTGTGTGTGTGTGTGTGTGTGTGTGTGTGTGTGTGTGTGTGTGTGTGTGTGTGTGCTTGGGTGGGGAGTGGAGTAAGGTCGAGTTGCTGCTTAATGCGTTTATTAATTATGTTGTTTTCCGATTCTTCTTCTGTAATGCATACACAGCGTAAACGCCTTGTGGTCATTTGAGGAGAGTCGCAGATACACTTTCCTGCTCGCTGTGTAGTGTTACTATCTTGTGTCCTCCCCTCACTCGCTTCGGGCCTTACATGACACACGTACGTGACACACGCCTTTTCTCAGTTGTAACTTGCAGTCGGGCTCTGTACTGTTTCTCATGCTGTGACTGTAGGGAGGTAGCCTGCACTAGCTCACACCAAACACGAATGGGACAACCTGCCCAGGGAGCAGCGGGCTTCCCGCTCATTGTAGAGTTTGCGTCAGCTGACACATCGCCTGTTTGCATAACGGGACGCGTTTTCGACCGGAACGCTGCGTCTCTGTGCACAGCATCCAAATTACACAATAGGTTAAAAAGAACGCTTATTTTAATTACTAAATCAGACATTGCAAAAATGTGTGTTGTACTCTGGGGCAAAGAAGTGCGTACATAAGACATATATATACGTGACAGCTGCTCGTGTGTGTCGTTGGCGTTTCGTTGGGCTTGCCACAGTTCGTGGGTTGAAGCCGCAGTTACTTGTTTTCGCAAATATAGTGCACGGTTGAACCTGCAAGATCTGCGTTGTGCCGTCGTAGACTAGCACTTTGCCGCGACAACTTTGCTTTTTAAAAAGAAAACGGGAAGCAATTTTGTAGCAGAAAAATGATTTTGCAGCAACAAAGCAGCCGCTCGCTTTTGCAGCTGCCAAATTCGTAGCAGGTTTGTTGTTACAACAGTGACCAGTGGTGTCAACGCCTCGAGTCTACTCTTTTGCAAACATATGCCGCTGCAGCTGAAAAGCTCAGTTGTTGATGCAAAGTGTACATTCGCAGCTGCAACTATTTGGAGCGACATCTCACGAGTGCTGCAGCGACCGTCAATGATACTCTTCGTGCTCGCTTGCATGAAAGTCATTGATATGATCTTGTGTGTGTATACATGCGTTGATATGTGTTTGGTTGTACGTTATTGGAACATATACGTTGATATGCGTTTGATTGTACGTTACTGGAACATATATATGGATATGTGTTTGATTGCACGTTACTGGAACATATACATTGATATGTGTATGATTGCACGTTACTGGAGCATATACGTTGATATGTGTTTGATTGTACGTTACTGGAACATATACGTTCATATGTCTTTGGTTGTACGTTACTGGAACATATACGTTGATATGTTTTATTGTACGTTACTGGAACATATACGTTGATATGTTTGATTGTACGTTACTGGAACATAATTATACGTTGATATGTCTTTGATTGTACGTTACTGGAACGCGTACGTTGATATGTGTTTGTACGTTACTGGAACTGATGATGGTACTGCCCGCATTAACTATATTCTTCTTTCTTCAGTCTGATAGAATTACAGCTCACATACATACCTGGTTTGTTTGTTTGTTTGTTTTGTTTTTTGATGCCGCAGTTTTGAATAATTATAACTGTATCCCATTAATCATAGTACTTGGATGACCACCCATATTTACTGGCCTTCTGGGGATCAATACTGGCCCGCCACGTTTACACGACATCAGAAATGTTTACCTCAGTTTTGTTATTGTGATTCCTTTGTCTAAGGTCATGTACAAGTTGGTAGGTGACAGTAAAACAACGGCGATGATCGATTTGCGATTTAGATTCTGGTCCCCTAAGCAGCGCTACCGATTTCTGTTGCGGCCACCATTTAAGCATTTCTGTCTTTCTTTTCCTGGACAGTTGTAACGATGATATATATATATATATATATATATATATATATATATATATATATATATATATATATATATATATATGTGTGTGTGTGTGTGTGTGTGTGTTGTGTGTGTGTGTGTGTGTGTGTGTGTGTGTGTCTGTAAACCATCGTGTGGAGTTGATGCGAATCTCAGTTTTGTTTATTGGTCTGGCGAGGTTACAGCGTGTTGCATACTGAGAAATAAACCGTGTTTTTCCACCCTTTAGATTCTCGTGAAATGTTTGGATATGCCATGTAGGCTGTCCGCCCCTTTGTCTGCCTTATTGACATTAACATTGGCCAGACTTTCTAGCATGACTGGTGGTCACTTTTGCTGAGCTGTACTCATTCAATTTTTTTCTTCTCGGTGGCCGTGATCTAATTTCAAAGTCACGGTGGCATCAGAAATATTATATGAAACTTAAAGTTGTATTTTCTCGGCAAGTTCTCTTTCCACTGTGTGAAATCTTTGTGTGATTATTACATGTATACTCTCATGAGATTAAGAACATTGTGTGTGTGTGTGTGTATGTGCGCGCGCGTGCGTGCGTGCGTGCGTGCGTGCGTGCGTGTGTGCGTGTGTCTGTATCTGTGTCTGTATCTGTGTGTTCTTTACTTTCTTTACAGCACTATTTTCTCGGAAGACCTCTTCTGATTGAGCTGTTTGCGCGATTGTTAAACCTTTAGACTGATCAGATTACGAACATAACGCTGTTTGTTTTTTGCTTTGTTTTCTCCTTTTTTTAAAATCTTTTTTTCTTCTTTTCTTCTTCTTCTTCTTCTTTTTATTAAACTGTAAATGTGTACGTTGCTTGACGAGGGCTCTCTCTCATTGAGAAAGAGGACGGATGGATGGCCTTTGTATCTGTTGTGTTTGTTTATGTCAATGTATTTTAAGGACTAAACCGAGTGTATGATTATGATATGTCCAACAATTGTCAAACGTATACAATCAATCGTGCGTGATTTTCATGTCCAGGCAGCCATGAAGGTTGTCTCCAGGCGACCAGTAGTGTTGTTATAGTTACTACATGGGCTGTGCATTTAAGGAGGACAATCAATACGTTTCCCAATCTGTCAAAAACCTAAGAGTTGGCCTTCTTCTGACGCTGTTTAAGCGAGACCCATTAGTCACGACGATCATATCTGTCGCACTATACTCACTCATACACACTTCTGTGATCAGTCCCTATTGGGGTCGCAGCGACGTCTGTACGTTTTCTGGATACGTTCCACCCGATTGAATTAGAGCTGTGCATGATTGTTACTAAACCTGTATGTTATGTGTGAATTCACAGCGCTTCATACTTTTATTTTGTTTCGTGTTGTTGTTATTGTTGTTGTTTGTTTGTTGTGTGTGTGTGTGTGTGTGTGTGTGTGTGTGTGTGTGTGTGTGTGTGTGTGTGTGTGTGTGTGTGTGTGTGTGTGTGTGTGTGTGTGTGTGTGTGTGTGTGTGTGTGTGTGTGTGTGTGTGTGTGTGTGAGAGAGAGAGAGAGAGAGAGAGAGAGAGACAGACAGACAGACAGACAGACAGACAGACAGAGACAGACAGACAGACAGACAGACAGACAGATAGAAGAAAAAGACGCAGAAGAATTGTTTTTACAGTGATGCCATAATTTTATCCGCTGCTCCCCTCAAATTCCCATACAGTCACACTGGTTCAGGTACACATCGTTTTTGTTTTTATACGCTTATTTTGTTTTGACGATCTCATTTACTGTCGGAGCATGATAAATAGGACACACAGAACATATTACGCTTAGGCAGGTCAACCATGATTGCATAGTGACATTTTTTTTCTTCTCTCTTCTCTTCTCTCTCTCTCTCTCTCTCTCTCTCTCTCTCTCTCTCTCTCTCTCTCTCTCTCTCTCTCTCTCTCTCTCTCTCTCTCTCTCTCTTCTTGCACACATGTTGGTGGACTGAAATATACAACAAAGTAATCTTTTTGAACACGTGTTTGTAGATCGAGACATACTTGTGAACTCAAATCATGTCAAAAATTTTGCACCTATGATCGTTTGAAATAAGTGAAATCAGACTCACTAACGTCTGTTGCCACATTTTACATGGCTAAGGCCCACTGTACCTGTTCTGCTGTTTTCTTTTGCGATTAGCCTCTGTGCATTTCTTGTGTGAGGTAAACCTGCATAGCCTTTATTAATACTGTCCATTGTTCTTCAGACATTTCACTGTGTATTGGTACTTTCATTTGTGATGCACTTCAGTTGTGTTAGTTACACGAAAGAAAACTTACGTGCATGTAATTATGCCAGTGTTATGTATATGACATTTGAAACGTTTATTTCTGGTTTCAGCGGACATATTGTTTTGTGGTGTGTTGCTAACACAGACATTGTCTATATACGTTCATTACTTGCCTTATCTCTTGTGTAGGCTTCAGGGTATTTGGTAATAATAAAACTGAACACAAAATGACATTGTCTTTCCATCTGTCCTTCTGTTTTGTCTATCTTTTTCGGATACGTGTGATGTCCAAATAAACGATTGCGTGTGTGTTTGGCTGTGAGTGTGTTAGTATGTAATGGTTTTAACAAAGTATCCCTGAAGAACAGGGTTGACTATGAAACACAGAGAAACATTCATTGTTAATAACAGCAACGTTTAAACAACAAGATGTGTGTGCGTGTGTGTGTGTGTGTGTGTGTGTGTGTGTGTGTGTGTGTGTGTGTGCGTGTGTGGTGTTTGTGTGTGTGTGTGGGTGCGTGCGTGCGTGTGTGTGTGTGTGGAGGGGGGGGGGGGGGGGCATTTAAAGTTTGCCTAACAGCGAAACCTTTGAACAACAAAAACCTGTACCCTTATGGTTTCTCAGTGAAGATACGCAGTGATATACAATAAATGACACAAGCTGGTGCTGTGATGGCCATGCAGTTAAATCTATTCAAAACATCGTGGGTGTCTTAAGATGATTTATTGCACTTGTTGCAAACCAGAACGTTGAATGAAATTACATACTAGACGTACAATTCAAAACTTGAAATGGAGCTGCCAGCACGTCCAAGCTATCGATGGCGGCTGTGCATATATTATGTACATACAGCCAATCAACGTGCACAAACAAGGATCACGTGTCGCGGGCAGGTCGTGAGACTCGTTGTTCCATGCAACACGTGCAAATAGTTTTCGACAAGCTATGACTGCATGGTGCCGACACAAGGTAGCTTAAATGTATGGGAGGATGTTGAAAGCATAAAACAAGAGTGCCCGGTACATGTTCATAATACCTATATATATATAGACATACACAAGCATGAAGAGACGGGGATTGGTCGAGACACAATGGAAGGTGGGGAGAAAATGGGAGGGGGGGGGGGGGGGTCGAAAGAGGCCATCAGAGAGGTCAAGGGTACTGTGGCCTTTCGCTCTTAAGTATTGACTGAGAACTGCACACAGTTCGTCCTCTGGCACCACATGTGTCGTGGAGTGTCAACGTCCAGTCAGTCGGGCGGCCCTCGGCGTCCGCACCTCATCTTGAAAGTCAGACAGGTAGCAATGTTCCACGGAGAATGACGTGATAAAGTTCCAGCCGCACCCGCTTTACCTGAAGAAGAAGAAAGCGCCCGCCGCTCCCCCGGCCGACCCGACCAGCAGCATGCCCACCCCGAGTCCCGCCAGGGCGCCTGTCCACAGAGGGAAGGGGGGGGGGGGGGGTTCAAATCCCCAAGCACATGAATGGATTTTTTCAAGGATCCGTGTTCGTTTAGCTCCTCGTTGTGTATGGAGCTACTACACCTGTAAAGGTTCAAGTCCACAACGCAACAGGGTTAATTATGCAATCTTGCTGTTGTTGTTGTTGATCGCTTTTATGTAGCGCTATTCTCCGCTCTCGAGCAGACTCCCTACGCTCTTGTCGTTTGTGATTCTAGATGAGTAGGTTTTTATAGCGCGTTGTGAATATCCACCGAAGTGGTGTACTTACAGCGCTATTTAGTTGTTATTTGGCTGGTGCCACGTGAAACTTCTGCCGTCTCGACGCGTTCTGTGTACACCTTGTACTATGTCACCTCTCTTCATAATTATGAGCAAAACCACATACGTATGGTGCATGCGTGTTTTAGCTGTAACCTGCCACCTGCACTTTTGGCAGAATGAACGGGATCTTCTACGTGCTACTGCGGTAACACGGGAGTGGAACAGATTCTGAAATAAGAGTCAGCCCAGCAAGTGGACCCTGGAGAAGAAAATTCTCCCGCCGCTCCTGCCAGGACTCGTTCCCGCGACCTTTCGATCACGAGTCTGGTGCCCTAACCACTGAGCTGTCCCCGTTCTCCCATGCATGGAAATAACCACCTCAGGAGTTTCGAAACATTTCAGACGTTAAACTTGAAAAGACATCAAACGACGAAAAACATAAAACGCTTCAAATCATAAAACTTGAAATCATAAAACATAAAACATTTAAAAACGTTTTAGCACATCACGGCTATACAACATTAAGAAAATATATAAAGGAAAAGAAAATGACCTCTGAACATAATTAACTATATTTTACACACGGATGTGTATTAAATTATATCTGGGTAGTAACTTTGTCATACCCCTCCTCACCCCCACCCCCATCCCTCTTCCAACCCTGCCTTCGCCGCAACTTCCTGATGTTGGATTCGGCATCTTGTCCTAGTCTAATTTATAAAGGCGATATTTGACTGCAAAAATGACAGTCACAAAGAACGGAATCAGTGACAGTCATTTCGCAGCTGTTAAAACTGATGGAAAGGTCGTGGCATGTTTCTAGAAAGAGAGGTTGGGAGTCTTACCTGTAGTGAAGCCGGAGCCGGTGGACTGTGACTGTGATGCGGTGACTTCTGAAGACGATCCAAGCAGAGGTTTTATCGTCTGAAACGTACGACATTTCATACCATTAGCATCGTCATAAATATCAGAGGTAAAAATGTGTATTGTCAGCATCGTCATTTTCATCAGAAGTCATCACACGAGCGTGTTGGCATTATTCATCATTACGTATAACAGTATTAAGTTTCCTTAATAGCAACTGATCCTTCGCGTAACTGTTACCACTATCACCACCACCGCACTGTCACAGCAATGAGAACAAGGAATTGCCGTCGTCGTCGTCGCCATCATGGACCCAATCATCACTATTGACTGGGTGGTGATGGAGGGGAACCTGGCGGTGTACATTATAGACTCTGGACCTGCTATGTTTTCCGGTCATATTGCTGTCTTTATCCGTCTCTTCAGCAGTCTCAAGTCTCTGCTTGCTGCCCGTTTTAAGTTGCGTGTAAATAAGAATGCTCGCGCGTGAGTGTGTGTGTGTGTGTGTGTGTGTGTGTGTGTGTGTGTGTGTGTGTGTGTGTGTGTGTGTGTGTGTGTGTGTGTGTGTGGTGTGTGTGTGTGTGTGTGTGTGTGTGTGTGTGTGTGTGTGTGTGTGTGTGTGTGTGTGTGTGTGTGTGTGTGTGTGTGTGTGTGTGTGTGTGTGTGTGTGTGAGTGCGTGAGTGCGTGTGTCTATGCGTGTGTCTTTGCGCGCGCGTGAATGTGTGTGTTTGTGTGTCTGTGTGTGACTGCATTGTGTGTGTGATGTGTGTGTGTGTGTGTGTGTGTGTGTGTGTGTGTGTGTGTGTTGTGTGTGTGTGTGTGTGTGTGTGTGTGTGTGTGTGTGTGTGTGTGTGTGTGTGTGTGTGTGTGTGTGTGTGTGTGTGTGTGTGTGTGTGTGTGTGTGTGTGTGTGTGTGTGTGTGTGTGTGTGTGTGTGTGTGTGTGTGTGTGTGTGTGTGTGTGTGTGTGTGTGTGTGTGTGTGTGTGTGTGGTGTGTGTGTGTGTGTGTGTGTGTGTGGTGTGTGTGTGTGTGCGTGTACGCACTTAGAATAGTCTCTACGGATAAGATTTTGTGCTTTATAAAACATATCATCATCATCATCATCATCATCATCATCGTCGTCATCGTCATCGTCATCATCATCATTATGACCTTGACGTCTGTTCCTACGACAACGGAGAGCTGCAGGTTGCCAGAGGACATGGCGTCGTTGTAGAGTTGAACAGCGCTCGCCAGGTCGTTCTCCAGGGTTATGTTGTACACGTCACCGATTATGTTGGGCTTGTCCAGCATGTCGAACATTACGTGGACGGCGGCCAGATCGTAGTACACCTGCACGACATGTG
>JABMCL010000698.1:437500-442500 GCA_018857735.1 Alviniconcha marisindica | reverse complement strand
GGTTGAAGGGGTGTACTGCAGAGATGAACGCGTTCACACAGTCTTTGAGTAGGGAAAGTGTGTATAGTGGAGAAATGAATAGGTTGAAGGGGTGTACTACAGAGATGAACACGTTCACACAGTCACTGAGTAGGGAAAGTGAGTGTGCGGTGTAGAGATGAACACGTTCACGCAGTAACTGAGTAGGGAAAATAGGGAAAGTGCGGTGTAGAGACGAACACGTTCACACAGTCACTGAGTAGGGAAAGTGCGGTGTAGAGATGAACACGTTCACACAGTCACTGAGTAGAGAAAGTGTGTGGTGTAGAGATGAACACGTTCACACATTCACTGAGTAGGGAAAGTGTGTGGTGTAGAGATGAACACGTTCACACATTCACGATAAGCAAAGCGTGTGGTGTGAGATGAACACGTTCACACATTCACTGAGTAAGAAAGGTGTGGTGTTAGAGATGAACACGTTCACACAGTCACTGAGTAGGGAAAGTGTGTGGTGTGAGATGAACACGTTCACGAACTAGAGTAGAAAGGGGTGTCTGTAGAGACGAACACGTTCACACAGTCACTGAGTAGGGAAAGTGGGTGTATGAGATGAACACGTTCACGCAGTCACTGAGTAGGGAAAGTGTGTGGTGTAGAGATGAACACGTTCACACAGTCACTGAGTAGGGAAAGTGTGTGGTGTAGAGATGAACACGTTCACACAGTCACTGAGTAGGGAAAGTGTGTGGTGTAGAGATGAACACGTTCACACATTCACTGAGTAGGGAAAGTGTGTGGTGTAGAGATGAACACGTTCACACATTCACTGAGGTAGGGAACAGTGTGTGGTGTAGAGATGAACACGTTCACACATTCACTGAGTAGAGAAAGTGTGTGGTGTAGAGATGAACACGTTCACACATTCACTGAGTAGAGAAAGCGTGTGGTGTAGAGATGAACACGTTCACACAGTCACTGAGTAGGGAAAGTGTGTGGTGTAGAGATGAACACGTTCACACAGTCACTGAGTAGGGAAAGTGTGTGGTGTAGAGATGAACACGTTCACACAGTCACTGAGTAGGGAAAGTGTGTGGTGTAGAGATGAACACGTTCACACATTCACTGAGTAGGGAAAGTGTGTGGTGTAGAGATGAACACGTTCACACAGTCACTGAGTAGGGAAAGTGTGTGGTGTAGAGATGAACACGTTCACACATTCACTGAGTAGGGAAAGGTGTGGTGTAGAGATGAACACGTTCACACAGTCATTGAGTAGGGAAAGTGTGGGTGTAGAGATGAACACGTTCACACATTCACTGAGAAAGGAAAAGGGTGTGGTGTAGAGATGAACACGTTCACACAGTCACTGAGTAGGGAAAGTGTGTGGTGTAGAGATGAACACGTTCACACATTCACCGAGTAAGCAAAGCGTGTGGTGTTGAGATGAACACGTTCACACAGTCACAGAGTAGGGAAAGTGTGTATAGTGGAGAAATGAACAGGTTGAAGGGGTGTACTGCAGAGATGAACACGTTCACACAGCCGTCATAGCATATGGGAGGGGTGTACTGTAGACATGAACACGTTCACACAGCCATTGAGTAGGGAAAGTGTGGTGTAGAGATGAACACATTCACACAGTCACTGAGTAGGGAAATGTGTGGTGTAGAGATGAACACGTTCACACAGTCACTGAGTAGGGAAAGTGTGTGGTGTAGAGATGAACACGCTCACACAGTCATTGAGTAGGGAAAGTGTGGTGTAGAGAACACGTTCACACAGTCATTGTGTAGGGAAAGTGTGGTGTAGAGAACACGTTCTCACAGTCATTGAGTAGGGAAAGTGTGGTGTAGAGAACACGTTCTCACAGTCATTGAGTAGGGAAAGTGTGGTGTAGAGAACACGTTCTCACAGTCATTGAGTAAGGGAAGGAGTGCAGTGTAGAGATGAACACGTTCTCACGGTCATTTAGCGATGGAACCAATACGCCTAACCATTTTGTAGCAAAGACAAGAGTTTTCTTCATGCAACGTCAAGAAGAATTCTACCGGTATTTTTCTGTAAATACATACATGTGAGTTTTGGTGAACACTGGTAAAGTGTACCCTATGGGATGTAGCTGTATCTAGAGAGCAAAGGGAGCGAACTGAAGTATACCTTCCAACCTTTGGGAGGAGGAAAGGGGGCGTACTATGGTAATAGTGACTGCAATAAGGTTGTACAGTTATGTCCCATAGATTTGTATAACGGTAATGCTGGTGCAAATAAATAAATAAAAACCGATCTCACCCCTTTCTCCCACATCCTGCACTGTATCGGGAGCCTGTATTCTGATCCTGTTGACCACTTCTCGTCATCTGACTGAACAGACAGAAAGACAAACCGATAAACGGCTGGTTGTTGACGCCCTGTTATCCGACACACAAACCCAATCAGACAAACAATCAAACCAAAAGCAATGGAATCATTCAAGCAAGTTCGCCTCAGCTCGCTTCAGTTCAATATGGTATCTGGGTGTATGACAAGCCCACAAGCGCTCTGCCTCGATCGTGTCTCGCAAGTTTCCCCGCGGTCCGGTCAGGTGTTGGTCTGATTTGCGGATGACAAAGTTATTAATTATTAAGAACGAACAAGAAAACAAAGAAACAAAATCTCGAGTTCATTTTGCATCCATTGTTCACAAAGACATAGGGCAAGCGTTCCAAAAGACTTCCATGTTTTGCTTAAATAAACAATTCGTTCTTTTAAAAGACCTAGAAAAGCAGGTCTGCTGAGAAATATTTACACAGTTATGTTAATGGTGCAGCGACTGAGTTTGCTTGTGTCGTGAAAGCATTGTTAAATAAGGTATACCAAAGACACAAAATGTTTCAATTTAAAGGACGGGTTTTCAGCGCACCTTGCCTTTCCAAGCAGTAAACAAAGAGGAAAAACTTGAATCAGTTAACTTATCCTCTGGAGTGGGTTGAAGTCTCGCGAAGATGAATCAAGAAGCGGAGAATAAATAATAATAATAATATTCTGGTTCAGCCAGCGCCTTTCAGCCTGTTAGTTCGCAGCTTGGAAGTACTCACAAGTGCAAAGTACCACTCCACTGTCAAGTTCCGATCTGTGAAGCCAGCTATTTTGTCTGTTGATGCCACCCACACTTCACAGGGAATGTCACGTGAGGTCCTCTGTGAAAAAAAGAAGAACAGTGGGTTGTATTCTCTGTATCCTTCTGTCTGTTACTAGTGTTAGAAATCTCTCTCTCTCTCTCTCTCTCTCTCTCTCTCTCTCTCTCTCTCTCTCTCTCTCTCTCTCTCTCTCTCTCTCTCTCTCTCTCTCTCTCTCTCTCTCTCTCTCTCAAGCTCGCCTGCAATACACATGGAAAACCTAGAATCAGAATTCGGGATTATTTGCCAGTTTATGTCTGGCTTACACTCACAGCAACTGATACTTTACATGTTTAAACAAAGAGAAAGCAATCACGTTCAGCACTGCCAACAAACAAAAGTGTGTGTGTGTGCGTGCGTGCGTGCGTGCGTGCGTCCGTGCGTCCGTGCGTGCATGATGCGTGTGTGTGTGTGTGTGTGTGTGTGTGTGTGTGTGTGTGTGTGTGTGTGTGTGTGTGTGTGGTGTGTGTGTGTGTGGTGTGTGTGTGTGTGTGTGTGTGTGTGTGTGTGTGTGTGTGTGTGTGTGTGTGTGTGTGTGTGTGTGTGTGTGTGTGTTTTGCATAGTTATGCGTGACACCGTGTCGGTATGTTTGTTTTTTATAACATTTTCCATCTAGATGTACATTATGTGTGTATGCTTGTTCAGCGCTTTGAGCCGCAGGGTAGGTGCTTTACAAATGTCCATTATTAAGGCTATAATTATTAACACTTTCGTGTTCTTTATAATTACCACGCCAGCGTAGGTGTACTGCGTCAGTGAACCACCTCTGATGAACTCTGCAGGAGTCATCATCTGCACCATACCGTGGATCAGGTAGTGGACGAAAGCATACCCACCGAAACCTAGCTGGGTGATCTGACAGCTATCCTGTGATGTGTCGATGATGTAGGAGACGCCTGAATAAAATCATTCATTCATTCCTTTAGCCTTTCCAGGGGTCTGGATATATATATATATATATATATATATATATATATATAGAGAGAGAGAGAGAGAGAGAGAGAGAGAGAGAGAGAGAGAGAGAGAGAGAGAGACAGAGAGAGACAGAAGACAGAGACAGACAGACAGACAGACAGACAGACAGACAGACAGACAGACAGACGGAAAGAGAGACAGACACAGAGAGACAGAGAGATAAAAGAACTGTAAACATCAAAACTAACCGTGCTGTTTAATTTTACAACAAAACATGAAAATACTGAAGAATTATAACCTAGATATACCTAACTCATAACAAAATCGTGATAGGGTTTGCACAAGTAAAATATTAATTCATTAATAATCTCATTAGATAATAAGAAAAATCTTTTGCAGTCGTTTACGATTTTATGTGATTTTAGTTTTTATGATGAATTTTGCCAAAGCTAAAATAGTTTTCTCTGTGGAAGACATAACTCTACAAGAAGAAGAAGAAGAAGAAGAAGAAGAAGAAGAAGAAGAAGAACAACAACAACAACAACAACAACAATAACAACAACAACAACAACAACAACAACAACAACAACAACAACAGCAACAATAAGAAGAATAACAACAACAACAATAATAATAATGCCATTTCTATGGCGCATGATCCGTAGCAAGATCTAGGGCACAATGCGCCGTATAACAAGAAGCAGAAAAAATGTATAAACACATACAATGGACAAAATAAAAAGGTTTCAGGCCATACGGCCGCCAGACCACACAAGAATTTACGTACATGGCGGATGAAGAAACTTGTCTCTGGACAAAATTAACACTATAATCAGTCTAGGCAATGCACAGTAGTAAGCTATTGTAAAAAAAAAAGCACGAAACAGGATTTTTTCGGGAACTTGGTGGGAACTATTATTATTTGCTAAATGAAATAACTGGTAAAG
>JABMCL010000698.1:422500-427500 GCA_018857735.1 Alviniconcha marisindica | reverse complement strand
TGCTCTTCATTAGTATCCAACATGGTTTCGAGCTGGGGAGCTCACAGTTCACACAGAAAGGCACTTCTGTTGCTTGGATATTGAAAGAACAATTCTACGATGCGTGCAAATGTACACTGCTGCACATTTTCAACGTCTCATGGTCAACTTACATCTTCACTTGGTGCACCCTTTAAGACAGCGTTCAGCGTAGCACATCATGCTGACTGATGCGTTCTTCATAACATCATATTCAATACAATACAACTTTATTGACTTTCTGTAGAGAAATTTGCCTTCTGGCTCATCATTTACATAAAGCATTCAATACAGTTTACAACAAAACATCAATAATTCAATAAAACACGGAGCTGAAAACTGTTGCATTTACAAAAGAAAAATACTTAACAATAACAATGTGCATACGCACACACACGCACACACGCACACGCACACACACACACACACACACACACACACACACACACACACACACACACACACACACACACACACACACACACACACACACACACACACACACACACACGCACACATTTTGCTTCTGCTTCACCAATCACTTAAAACACTCAGTAAATATTACAATAAAACAAACGTTCCTTAAACACCAAAACGCTAAATCGACCGCAACATATACCACTTGATAGCATTTCTTCTTTCTCTCTGCTGTTGGTGGACGTTTTGCTTGGGGATTTATCTCGTTGTTTTGATTGAAGAGTGTATACCGACTGGCATGCAAATCCACATGCCTGGCCACTCTGCGATATAAGCATAGAACTCACATTAATCGAAGGTGGGAGTTGGGCAGATAAAACGTAGGATTAATCTTATAGTTGGCTGGCGACCAACTGCTTTTGCTGGAGTTTCTCTTGAATGGTGAGCAGTAAAGGCGTTTAGTCAATTAAGTCTCTTTATCATCAAGACAGCGTCAGAACTTTGGTCCATAGATAAGCTCAGCTCGAATGCGACTTGCGCAGAAACAGAGAAGCAACGGCACAAAAAACTCAGCGTTGCAGTGACTGAGTTCGCAGACCCGCCACAGCCAGCATGATGAACAAGGCACCGATTATCATCCTCAGTCTCTCTCTCTTGTGTCTCTGCCTCTCCGCCACTGCCCGCGGAGACGACGGCAGCGCCGTTGAAAAGGATGGCCTGTCGGCCCTGTCCTTGCGGAATCGCCGTTCTGACGATTCCAGCGTTGTGGAAGCAGTACTGGGCCAGCACTCTCAAGCCCTGGCGGAAATGAAGGCAGAGCTGTCGGCGCTGAAGACCCGAACGGCGGAGCTGGAAACTGTCGTCTGCTTCTCGGCGCATTTCTCCCGCGCAGACGTCTCCGGTTTGGGGCTGAACCAGCCTGTGGTCTTCGACGTCGTGCCCTACAACGCCGGTGCCGGTTACAACAAGCACACCGGTGTATTCCGAGTGCCAGCGGCCGGAACCTACGTTCTGGCTCTCAGTATTCAGAGGCACGGGTCCGACCAAGACACCATCATTATGGCCATCAGGAAGGGGGACACAACTCTCGGGGCAGCGGAAGCTGGTTACAGCCCTTACGAGCACGGGACGACCGTGGTGACCACGCATCTGAACGAAGGTGACACCGTCTCTGTTCAGCCTGTCCATGGCACTGTGGTGTATGGAGGCCTGTCCACTGTCTTCTCTGCCTTCAGAATATCTCCAAAGTGAATGGATTGACTGCTGTGAATTATAGGCTGTCAGTGTTGACAGTTCGTTCCAAACTGATTTTGCCTTGACTGACCGAACACCGAAAGTCCAATGACGTCCACAGCGTACTGTTCCGCCGTCTGCCATGCGTACCGTACTCCTGAGATGACACCATGCGGTTGACGAGACGTTAAAACCCAATAATCCAATCACTAACTAACTAGCTACTGTGTCGACTCAAAGGTATTAGCATGTGTAATTTTTCGAATTTCTGTTGTGATTTGTCTTCTTGAATATCCTGTGATGGATTAATGGATGTCCTTTCATTTTAAAACAACACATGGAATCAACAATTCATTACGTACGCCACAACTATAAGGTACAACAACAGAGTCTTGACTCGTTTTCGATGACCGTCGTCTGGTATGTGAGCAAATCGCAAACGGTAGGCCAAACCCATCAGAGGCCTCCTGCTATTTGAAATTGCAGTAACTGACTCTGAGGATGAAATGTAAATGGGTGTTTCGATTGTGATAATATGTTCGAAGAGTTTCGCGACCAAAGGACAATGTTCGATTTTGAATATTGATTGGAAGCAAGTGTTCTCAGTCTCACTCATTTCAGACTGTAAAATTTGGAGACATGTATGTGTACGTAAGTGTTTGTGTGTGTGTGTGTGTGTGTGTGTGTGTGTGTGTGTGTGTGTGTGTGTGTGTGTGTGTGTGTGTGTGTGTGTGTGTGTGTGTGTGTGGTGTGTGTGTGTGGTGGTGCGTGTGTGCGTGCGTGCGTGCGTGCGTGCGTGCGTGCGTGCGTGCGTGCGTGTGTGTGTGTGTGTGTGTGTGTGTGTGTGTGTGTGTGTGGTGTCTGCCTGTCTGTGTCTGTGTGTTTAGTACAGTTCTACACCAACATACCAACACCACCGACAAAACACAACAGGAAATTCTAGGTTTCTTGTCAATCACAGATTTATTTACCAAACTGTCACTCTACAACAGCCATTAGACCGAATAATGCCAGTTAAACATTTTCGACAACAATATGTCCCTTTCTCAAAATTGAATGTAGTCTGACAGTCGTCATCACCTCACATGATGGTAAACACTTTGGGTATATCAAGATATAACGTTAATATTTCAATAAAAGTCACTTACTTGCCAGCGAATAAACCAAGCCCTACGTGTGTCATTAAAGCTGGACTGTGTGCTCTCTGGGTCCGCTCGGTACTCACATTTCGCAAAACAAAATCAGAGGTCAACCAATGGAAACACCGAACACGTTTACCACAAATGATTACCTTAGGCAGGGGAACTTTCAGCTTATTAAAAGAACCCGACTATAAAGCTGCCGATGTTCCACAAAACACAAAAGCTTACTTCCGCTTACAAAACAGATTCATGGATAAAGGAGAAAGACTACAAAATGCTAAGCAATGACATTGCGTCGCGTTGTCACTGGCGAAAACGCGGCAGCAAGCCGAAAGAGTTTAAAATTCCGACTTTCATGGTACGAGCTGAAAATAAAACCCTTCCGATATTTGTGATTGTTTCACTTTCGGGTATTAAATGAGAGACAACCCCGCCCATTCCCCTCCCCGCTTACTCCGTTTTCCGATTATGAGAGAAAAACGATCGATCACCCACCCCCTTTTTAGAGAGAGAAAGAGAGACAGATAGACAGACAGATAAAAGTCCCATGTGAGACATTTTTCTTCAAACTGACGGTCTAATAATTTTACGCCCAAACATGTTCGACAGTCAAATCAAAACGTCACTAATTGAAATGATTATTAAAAATGTAAGACCCAAAAAACAAAAAAGAAACAGCAACGTTTACAACACTGTTAGTTACACTGACAACAGACATAAAGTGAATGAATTACAACGCAGTAAACACTGTGCCTTCTCTCGATGCAGTCTGCGCTTACACACGGGCAAATGTCAGGGAAGTGTAGGCTACAGACTGATATCATCCATTACCTAAAGTAATCATTGCCCTTTTGCCAAGTATACAGACGTGCCAAAACAACAACGATTCACAAACAAACAAACGAAATAACAACAACAAAAAGACACAAACATAAACAGATCTAAATCTGGATTAATGAATACCAGCTTCACTGCATCGCGCTACAGCTGAAGCTAGTTAACCCCTTCACTGCCCCATCCTGTCGGGCTGAAAATACACGCACACGCCTGCCACCAGTATATATTCCAGTCCTTTAACAAATCTTCTTTCAATACTGTGCGTTTCGATGGAAATCCTGTTACATGCTAATTCGTAAAAAAGAGAGAAAAAAATGCATAAGGATTTCAAATTTTACACTTTTATTGGTCGTTTTCAACTGGCATCACGGCAGTGAAAGGGTTAAAGGCTCAGCTGTTGTCCCTCTTTGACATCTATTTTTACCCTGCAAAAAGCCCCCTTTCAGCCGCCTGTAGGGTGTCCTGTCTTAGGGCAAACACCCCAAACACAACATATATTTGAGCTGTAAACAGCGTGTTCTCCGCGAAAAGCGCCATTCGGCAAGTAGCCTAAGTCTTCTTTGCCTTCAGGAGCAAATGCCTATAGCTGTGCCTCTAACCATCGCTTTCCTAGGCGCACTGAGTTTCCCTGGTCAATTTGGACATTGGGACTGAAAACAGGGATACTTTGAGCGCTGGGTGGTGTGTACATAACTTTCACTGCAGAGAAATAAGGGCGCCCTGTACTTGAAATCGGTTTAAACGTATGATTGTGGCACAAACAGTAGCAATAAAACATTTTGGAATGTATAGCATTGATAGCAGTAACATATAATTATATATTTTCTTTTTATGTCAAGTAATTGTTAAGTATTAATATAGGATGAAAGACTATAGCTATGTTCTTTGCGGCCTCTCTCTCTCTCTCTCTCTCTCTCTCTCTCTCTCTCTCTCTCTCTCTCTCTCTCTCTCTCTCTCTCTCTCTCACACACACACACACACACACACACACACACACACACACACACACACATATACACACACACATACACACTCACACACACACTCACACACACATCACACACACACAAACACACACACACACACACACACACACACACACACACACACACACACACACACACACACACACCACACACACACACACACACACACATTATACTTTCCTAATCTCCATTTCTTAACGACACAAAGCAAATTCAAACATAAACATATTAAATGCACTGATCGAAGAAGACCAAACTGTGAGGTAGGACCAATTACGTCACCTTTGCCGCAACCCGCGGGAGGGGGGGGGATGCAGGGGGGGGGGGGGGGGGGGGGGGGGGGGCAAGCAGCGCAAACGGTCCAACA
>JABMCL010000698.1:400000-417500 GCA_018857735.1 Alviniconcha marisindica | reverse complement strand
TTTTTCAAATGCGCGTTGTCAGGTCGTCCTGCCCTGGCGCAACCGTTTTTCGACCACTGCATATTGTTCTGGTCTGGCGCAAGTGTTTTTCAACTGCACGCTGTCACAGGTTAATTATCACCCTCGTTTACAGGCCATTTGGCAGGAACTGCTTCGTGACGACTCGCGATGAAACATCGGGTGGATGGAGTCCACAGAAGTTAAACGGAATAATAATAATAATAGCGGTCATTACTGCAGCGCCGTATCTCACCAGTAAGGGTCAGCATACCGCGCTTTGCAAGATCAACAAAAAATGTATAAATATATATACATAAAACCTTAAATATAATATATAATCTGAGCCCGTTTAGAACCATCAACAGCATGGAAGATGAGTTTGCAAATGTATAGACCGCTACGTCTTATTGGTGTTAGTTATGACATGAAGCATTCAAAAATCGTCTCAGGCAAAAGACCTGTACGTAAACATCTTGCTCTGGTGTGTGTATAAATCATATATTCATATGCATAAAAACTTTTTTTTTTAAAGTACTTAAAAAAAGAAACTAACATAAAACAAATCCACCTTGTTCTGTCTAGGCAGTGAGCCGGTTTGGCCAAGCGGTAAGGCGGTAGGCTGGTAAACAGAGGGACCTCGGTTCGAATCTGCTTCGGCTCTCCTTTCACTTCAAAGGTTGTGGTCTGTGGACACTGTCTTGTGACTTTGTCCCTCACAATTATGAAACATTAAAATGGCTCTCATCGCTGCCCATCTTA
Source organism: Alviniconcha marisindica (assembly GCA_018857735.1). Classification (NCBI taxonomy): domain Eukaryota; kingdom Metazoa; phylum Mollusca; class Gastropoda; family Provannidae; genus Alviniconcha; species Alviniconcha marisindica. Next base: position 416,741 of record JABMCL010000698.1, on the reverse strand, counting down.
ATGCAGAAGTCATTCAAGTGATGACAGTGTAGCGATACGTATATAATCTCTCTCTTCCCCCACCTCCATACCCCCTTCCCCCCTTCTCCCCGTCCCTAATAAGCCTTATGGTTTCTGTGGACGTTAAGCACCATGTTTACTTACTTACTGTCCAGGCTCAGAGTGCCGGAAGGTGCAGGGCCTAGAAGCTCAGCTGTGATGATTCAATTTTGCTGGTGCATGCATGGCGTCGAGCCTGCGCGTAACCTATGTGAACGCAGCTTCCAGCCGTTTTCAGAGTGAGTGAAAGCGGGCTTAGGAAACCGTTCTAATGGGGCTCAGGTCTCGGCAAAGGGGTTTAAAAAGTTAACGCCGCTGTCGCTAATGTCCGCTCTTAAATCCATGTGCCGCTTACTTTGCGTCGAAAGGCCTGATCCGACAGAGCAGGTTACCCCCCCCCCCCACCCCACCACCCCCTCCCTCCCCCCATCCCCTCCCTCCTCCCCACTCCACCCCCCGAACCGCACACACACACACACACACACACACACACACACACACACACACACACACGCAGTGGCATATATACACCCGTCGTTTAACCGTGACCTGCAAAATCAAGGTCGACTTCAGTTCACTTCAAGACGGTACCTACTATACTACACGCTAGGAAAAGCCCATAATTATGCGCTCTCAGAATTTCCCCCAGTGTAGTTGCCTTTGATACACGTCCAATGCTGATGTGATTAGCAATCATGGCCTTTCTCGGCCTTTTCAATGAATATCGTCGATCGCCGCCACTTTTGTCCAGCTCTCTCTCCCCCTCCGATCTATCGGCGGTGTGGTGTCATTGGCTTTATGCCCGCAGGTAATGACGAATGTCTCGAGTTCCTCAACATTTCAGATCATCATAGAAACGCAAATCTAAGCCAATTGTGGTGGCTGCTTCGCCAGAAAGTCTGTCTGCTCGGCCACTTTCTTTGATTCCAGCATAGCCAGGGGAGATGATCAATATGAGACCAAAGATCGAGGTCGAGCATTGCCACATGCCAGTGCGGACTTTCCATTGTTTGTGGCAATTAAGTTTGTCCAGTCTCAGTGAGAGAATGATTGCCTGTGTGGTCTGGTTGTCACTCCTCGAGGCAATCCGGCGGAAAGCAGGGCTTAATTTGTGCGTGCGTGCGTGTGTGTGTGTGTGTGTGTGTGTGTGTGTGTGTGCGTGCGTGCGTGCGCGCGCGCGTGCGTGCGTGCGTGCGTGCGTGCGTGTGTGTGTGTGTGCGTGTGTGTGTGTGTGTGTGTGTGTGTGTGTGTGTGTGTGTGTGACTGCTTCTGCTATCGTCAAGGTGGACGCTGCGATCCTATAGACAGCACTTTGTCTTGCGGAAGCTGGGCGCAATCTATTTTTACCCCTCCACAACCACCACCCACAACCCACACACCCACACCTCCACCCCCATCTCCAACCCCACACCCGACCGGTCTTTGGTGATCGATCGAGCCATCTGCATACACTGTAAAAACCCTGCATGAAAAGCTTGATCTCTGAATCTGCCTTGTGTGCTGCACCATGCTGGACAATAATATCGGCCCGCAGTCTTCTAACAAGATCGAAGGTGCCGGAGAGGTTCCGGAATTGGTTTGAGTACGCATTCACGAGTTCGCCAGTAAAACGGATAATCTGGCAGTTGTGGCACCGACATCCGCCACTTTGTCTATCAGTGTTTATTAAATGCGCTACCGATATCTGTCGTTTGTTTTATCAGTATTGATTAACTGTGCCACCGTTACTTGTCAGATGTGCCATCAATATTTATTAACTGTGCTACGGAAAGCTTTCAGTTGTGCTATCAGTATTTTTCAGCTGTGCTGCCGATATGTGTCAGTTGTGCTATCAGTATTTGTTAACTGTGCTACCAATATCTGTCAGTGGTGCTATCAGTATTTGTTAACTGTGCTACCGATATCTGTCACTTGTGCTGTCAGTATTTGTTAACTGTGCTGCCGATATCTGTCAGTTGTGCTATTAGTGTTTGCGTTTGTAAGATAAATTGCCCGCTTCTGCGTGCTTAGGACTTGGTAAGTGCTAAACTAAACAAACAAAAACTGTCCTCGAAATCATAAACGTTCAAGCATTTTCCTAAGGTTTTCTATAATTAGTGTCACCATATTTGGAGTATGAATTGATGCTGGTTTTAACTCCTATTCAAGTAAGTAGGTCGTCAGTAATTTGGGGAATACTGCGTTGTTTAATGTGTGCATCCGCGGTTCGTCATATACATTTTTTGTTATGTTATTATTCACTAGTATATCACTGCGTTCTCTCTCTCTCTCTCTCTCTCTCTCTCTCTCTCTCTCTCTCTCTCTCTCTCTCTCTCTCTCTCTCTCTCTCTCTCTCTCTCTGCATGCGTGTGTGTTTAAGTGTGGCTGTGTATTGAGTGTAAACGTGCATGTGCTTCAAGTGAGTTTGTGCTTGTACGAGTGTGTGTGTGTGTGTGTGTGTGTGTGTGTGTGTGTGTGTGTGTGTGTGTGTGTGTGTGTGTGTGTGTGTGTGTGTGTGTGTGTGTGTGTTTGTCGTGTGTGTGTGTTTGCGTGTGTGTGTGTGTGTGTGTGTGTGTGTGTGTGTGTGTGTGTGTGTGTGGTGTGTGTGTGTGTGTGTGTGTGTGTTGGTGTGGAGGAGAGAGAGAGAGAGAGTGGTGTAGTAGAGAGAGAGAGAGAGAGAGAGAGAGAGAGAGAGAGAGAGAGAGAGTAAGCTGGTTGTACACCTGCATAATACCTGTCCTCTTGTCTGAAAGGAAGGACACACATTACTGGGAGTTGAAGGGGAGAGGGGGGGGGGGTGGTGACTTCTACAAAGACGCCGTATCAGAACGAGATTGTTGAAGTAAAAGAAGACAAAGTTTGTAAGTAGTAAATCAAAAAAGAAACTGTTAATAAGACTACAAATCGAAGAATAAGAACTCACAACAAAAAAGAACTTCACCCAACAGAAACGTTCATAACACAACATAAAAATGGGTGAAAAACAAAAACAACTAATGACAGCATCAGTACTAGCCAACTGAAAGCAGACCAAAAGAACCTGTTAACACAAAGAAAAACACAGCTGAAGCCACGAAAACCGTCGAAGCGCATCCACGAGAGTTCAACCACATGTTTTTAATCTTTTAGGCGGCAACAGTCTGTTTTATCATCAGCTAACAGGAGCTTGTATAGAACAGCAAAGAAAAGGTCGAACAAAGTTACCCTGCTAAAGGAACACCCACAAAGGATCCACATGTCCACAATAGAGTTGCAATGTACACTTTTACCTGAGTCTGGATGGCATGGATATTTCGATGTGGGCGCTGTTGAGAAAAAAAGGTAAACAGATATCTGCGTGAAAATTAACAATTCCAGCTGTGTGTGTGTGTGTGTGTGTGTGTGTGTGTGTGTGTGTGTGTGTGTGTGTGTGTGTGTGTGTGTGTGTGTGTGTGTGTGTGTGTATGTGTGTGTGTTGTGTTGTGTTGTGTTGTGTTGTGTTGTGTATGTGTGTGTGCAAGTGCGTGCGCGTCTAAAAAGTATGTATTTATGTATAGTAAATAAGAATCGTTTTATTCTAATACCATTCACGTACTCTTTCGTTCTGTCGTTCACCTATAAGTTCATCTACAGCCATTTCTTTGACTAACGTATCGTAAGCACAGGCTTCAAAATCACAATAATTATACTTACTGTACACAACATGCAGTCACTAATACTTTCGAGTATACCAGTGTAAACATGTCGACAGTGTTGTAACTTTTTTTCCAGGGCACACATTATAAATGAAGAAACCGGAAGCAGCCACCTACGTGCGTGAGTTCAGTATCCTTGTTTTATTTGTTTTTATGTACCGTCCCCGAACCAGCTACAACTCTTTCCAGACACCCAGCGCCTTTGTGAAAATGAAGTGGCAAAACACAATGCTGCCAAACTATTGAATTTCCTGGTTGTGTAGAATGCCACGGACATATAATTTAGTCCTTACTTCTTTTCTTTCTTTTTTTCTTTTCTTTCCTTTTCCCCCTTTTCTTTGACACCATTATATAGTCTGTACAGATTAACTTTGTATTTGTACGTATGCCTGGTGTATGTATATATGTCCACATGCTTAAAAACTGAATTTAAAAAAGTTTAAATAAGAAAAGAATTCCACGGATATGACACTGTAAACACACAGCGACAGTTCAGACGATCAATAGCAGTAAAGCAGAAGACTGTTAACTTGGCGTTGTGTTGACAGGTCAAGCTAGAGATCAATGTTTTTATTTTGTGTCTGTTTACAGCAAGGTGATGTTAGAATCACGCTACAGAGACAATTAACCCCTTCACTGTCCCAGCCTGCTAGATTTCCGGGCTGAAAAGTGCACATAGGGGCCTGCAAATAGTACATTTTCCGGTCCCATAACGAATCTAATTTCAATACTGTGGATTTTGATGGAAATCTGTTCGCATGCTAATGCGAAAAACACAAAAAGCCTTAAGGATTTCAAATTTCCTACTTTTATTAGTTGTTCTCAAGTGACATGGCAGTGAAAGGGTTACGAGAAGGTCACGATATCCTGGTGTTATGTGGACATGTCCAAACACCCACGGCAGAAAAGACCAACCTTTCGCTGTAGGGACATCTCTAGTCACTAGCCTCGTGCTGCATGGACGGGTCAACCGAAAGAATAACTGGCTTCAAAGCGGAAGACCAATAAGCTGCCGTTGTAGGGACATGTCGAAGCACCCTTGTTTGTAAGGCAGAAAAGACCAGACTTACGATGTAGGGATAGGACAAACCATCCTTTGACACTGACTAATTTTCCATGGGAATGGACAGGTCAACTGACGTGATAAATGGCTTCAAAGCTGGAGATCACTAACTGGCCGTTGCATGGACATTTCCAAGAACAAGACCAACCTTACGCTGTAGAGACAGCTAGGACAATTAAACCACCAATAGACACTTACCTGGTGGTCATAGACAGGTCATCCGACATGATAAATGGCTAATTCAAAGCTGGAGATCACTAACCGGCTGTTGTATGGACATTTCCAAGGACAAGACCAACCTTACGCCGTAGAGGCAGGACAATTAAACTACCAGTGGACACCGACCTGGTGCTCATGGACATGCGGGTCAACCGAGATGATAAATGGCTTCAAAGCTGGAGATCGTTATCCTGCTACTGTATGGACATTTCCAAGAAAGACTTTCACACCAACCTTACGCCGTAGAGACAGGACGTACCATCCCAGGACACTGGCCTGGTGCTCATGGTAGGTAAGTAAGTAACTTGGTGTTTAACGCCCAGTCAACCAGTGCGATTATACCAGGGCGATTGGTGCTCACGGACAGGTCAACCGACACACGATAGCCTAAATGACTTCAAAGCGGGAGATCACTAACCTGCCGCTGTATGGACATGTCGAAGCAGCCTTGGTTGTAAGGCAGCAGCTGCAGGTTTCTCATCACGTTCCTCACTTTGAAGGAGCTGCGGATCTGCCTGGCGATGAGACAGTTGAAGACGGTGAGCAGGCAGAAAGGCACGAAGGCGTACACTGCGGCCGAGATCCAGAAGTACACGTTGTTCATGAACTCCGCGTAGTCTGCCTTGTACTGAAACCACGGGAACGTTCGTCAGTCACTTACTATTCGAGCCCTGTCAACCGCGAGGAAAGCTAGTCAAAGTCAGCCTCTCTCTGTCCCTATCTCTGTCTCTGTCAGTCTGTCGGTCTGTCTGTCTCTCTCTGTCTGTCTGTCTGTCTGTCTGTCTGTCTCTGTCTCTGTCTCTGTCTCTCTCTCTCTCTCTCTCTCTCTCTCTCTCTCTCTCTCTCTCTCTCTCTCTTCTCCTCGTCCTCCTCTCCTCCTCTCTCTCCCTCTGCCTCCCCCATCTCTCCCTCTCTCCACACCCTCTCTCTATATCACTCCTCTCTATCTCTGTTCCTCTCCCTCTTTCTCTCTCCATCTCCTCTCATCCCCCTTCTCTCCCCCTCTCTTCCCCCTCTCTCTACGACTGTCCCTCTCCCTCTTTCTCTCTCCCTCTCTCTCTCATCCCCCTTCTCTCCCCCTCTCTTCCCCCGCCCCATCTCTCTCTCTCTCTCTGTCCCTCTCTGTGTCCCTCCCCTTCTCTCTCTAGTCACCAGCGACATCCTCCTGTTCGTTCTTTACCTGACACTGGATGGTTTTCTGCCGGAGCGCGGTGTGGTTGGTCCACAGCAGCGGCATGTAGATGAGGCCGATGATGACGCCTACGGCCGTCAGCACGCTGAACACCTTGTGAGCGTTGCAGCCGTTGTGCAGGGTCATCTTGAGCGGGAAGCGGACAGCCATGAAGCGCTCCAGCGCCATAAAGACCAGGATCCAGCTGCTGTAGGCCGACGACCAGCTGCCCAGGAACCTGCAGGTGGAGAAGGCAAGGCGGTGGATCAGCATTCCCAGCAACAAAATCCAAACACAAAAAATGGTTCAAACGAACGCTTATTTATTTTGACACGGACACACAGTATGCACATTTTCTGGGAAATCCCCTTTGTCAAGCCACAAAACGACACCCAATTCCCAGTAACATTTGAAAGGTGCTAACGTTCGAGCATTCACAGGTGCTAGCATTCAAAGGAGATTGCGTCCTAGAATTCAAAGATGCTAGCATTCAAAAATGCTAGCATTCAAAGGTGCTAATATTCTAACATTCAAACGTGCTAACATTCTAGCATTCAAACGTGCTAGCATTCAAAGGTGCATCCTAGAATTCAAAGGTACTAGCATTCAAAAATGCTAGCATTCAAGGGTGCTAACATTCTAACATTCAAACGTGCTAACATTCTAGCATTCAAACGTGCTAGCATTCAAAGGTGTTAGCATCCTAGAATTCAAAGGTACTAGTATTCAAAAATGCTAGCATTCAAGGGTGCTAACATTCTAGCATTCAAAGGTGCTAACGCTCTAGCATTCAAAGGTGCTAAAATACTAACATCCAAAGGTGAAAAAATGCTAGCATTGAAAGGTGCTAACATTCTAGCGTTCAAATGTGCTAACATTTTAGCATTCAAAGGTGCTAGCATTTAAAGCTGCGAGAATTCTTCAACACACTTCAGCACCAACTGAAAACCAGATAAGTAGACAATTTTCATTTACCACTGTTTATTAGGTCATTAATCATCAGTCAAAAAGAAATGGATTTGCCCTGGATAAGTGCACATGTTTAGTGTTGTTCTATTAAAACCATCTTTTTCTTCTTCTTTTTTCTTCTTTAGATTTTTGCTTAAAAAGGGGGTTTACCCTGAACATGTTGTCTAATTAAATATCAGCGGGGTTTTGCTGTTGTTTTTTGTTGTCTGTTTTGTTATTGTTTGCTTGCTTTTTGTGTGTGTTGTTGTTCTTGTTGTTGTTTCGTTGTTGCTGTTGTTGTTGGTGTTGTTGTTGTTGTTGTTGTGGGTGGTGGTGGTGGTGGTGGTGGTGGTGGTGGTGGTGGTGTGTGTGTGTGTGTGTGTGTGTGTGTGTGTGTGTGTGTGTGTGTGTGTGTGTGTGTGTGTGTGTTTGGATCACCATTCAGATCTCCTCCTTTGCCCATCATGAGGTGACCCTGTGTGGTTGACCGGATGTTAAAATCGAATTATCCATTACCATCCTCTTCTGTTTTTCCTTTTAAACCGAACCCAACCGAAGAACTGAATCAATAAAATAAATTTTTAAACACATTGCAGTTTTTCACTCGACCTTTTGATAAAAACCGATTTGAACGTCGCGAAAACGCGCCCTGCATAAACGAGGCCGGCATGTTTGGCAAATATATCAAATAATTATGTTATAAGCCAAACTTTTCTCTTCTCCTCTCTCTCTCTCTCTCTCTCTCTCTCTCTCTCTCTCTCTCTCTCTCTCTGTCTGCCTGCCTGCGTGTGTGGTGTGTGTGTGTGTGTGTGTGTGTGTGTGTGTGTGTGTGTGTGTGTGTGTGTGTGTATATGTGTGTGTGTGTATGCGTGCGCGCATGCGTGTCTGTGTACGTGCGTGCGGCGGAAGGGTACTTTGAGCCGGAATGACAGGAATAATTGTCTCTCATGATCACAAAAACAGAGTTCTCGTCTCCGCAGAACTGTCCGTCAGACGACGTATTCCATGACCCCTTGTCGACAAAAAAACACGTCAAGCAGGATGCAGCCAAACGCGTAAGGGGCCGTAATTCCCATCGACACTGCAATTCAGACCTGCCAGAGACCTCAAAGGCATGAAACAACGCTTTATTCAATGGCAGGTTGTCGTTACAACCAATACTTGGCTGGATCAGCCCGACGCTGTAATGGCTGTTGATAATGGTGGAATATACAGATTCGTACCGTTGGCTGCGTCAGTGGTAAGCTGTACGTGTGACAGTGTCACAGTCACCGTTTTCTGTGCCAGTATAAAATGCATAGCAAGGCGACAGCTGTATGACAGACGACAATAACCTAGGCGGCGTGTGGTGGGGGGTGGGCATGGGGGGACGGGGCGGGGGGGAGCGGGGGGGGGGGGGCTGGATTTATATAGAGAGAGATAGCAGTCAGTGAAGTGAAGCGCTCGACTGCGGAATTTGGCTGAACAAACAAAGTGTTCATGCCATTAAATCTAAACACTCTTACGGGCATACTCTTATGGTATGTATGATACATATTTCATGATACATACATGCACGGCAGCGAGGAGGTTAAACGTGGATTAGTGGCGAATTTTAACGTACTGTCAATTGCACAGTGTCACTTCGGGATATGAAACACAATTGGATATATATACCCGTGTTGACCCATCAGGCTAGTAAAGGCATTTTAAAATTTCACTGGGTTCAGCTGGGTTCTAGGACATTTCGTCGCCATCATTTCGTTCCCAATATCTCGCTCCCAGTGTCAGATCTTGTCTGGCACAGCTGCAACCATCAATAACAATTTTTTAAATCCCTTGACTCATTCAGACGGCCGGCTATTAAATCTTTGTCCGCTCGGTGTCACAAAGAGAGGCCAGGTCGAGGAGTGGCCTGAGCAGACAGACAGACACAGGGACAGACAGACAGACACAGGGACAGACAGACAGAGCTGGGTAGAGCGAGGAAGAGAGAGAGGGGGAGGATGGAGGGGAAGGAGGGAGAAGAGAAGAGAGAAAGAGAGAAGACAAGAGGAAGAAGAGAGATGAGAGAGAGAGAAAGAAGAGAGAGAGAGAGAGAGAGAGAGAGAGAGAGAGCGAGAGAGAAGAGAGAGAGAGAAGAGAAAGAGAGAGACAGAGAAGAAGAGAGAGACGAGACAGAGAGAAAAATAAAGAGAGAGAGCGAAAAAAAGAGAGAGAGAGTAGAAGAGGAAATAAAGAAGAAGAGAGAGAATAAAAGGAGAGAAGAGAGAGAAAGAGAGAGAGAGAGAGAGGAGAGAGAGAGAGAGAGAGAGAGAGAGAGAGAGAGAGAGAGAGAGAGAGGAGAGAGAGGAGTGTGTGAACATACGATTAACCGTGCTCATGTACAGTGATTTATAGAGGTGGAACAAGCTGGCACCCAGAATGGTTGTTTCACTCCAGTGGTACATTGTGTTTCACCCCATCGACCGCTGGGAGGGAGTTGCTGGCATCGCTAACCTACACCAGCGCCGTCAGTGTTTCTGTGTGCTAGCAATTACACAACCACAGCAGACGCGGTGAATGTCAGTAAGTCAAATAAACACAAACACACACACACGCGCGCGCGCGCCGCGCGCACGCACACACACACACACACACACACACACACACACACACACACACACACACACACACACATACACGTACGCACACACATACACATATACAAACGCACACACATCACCCCCCCCCACACACACACACACACACACATAACTGACACACCACCTACACCATCACACATGGACACACACCCCACCACTAACATACACACAAAACATACATACACACACACACACACACACACACACACACACACACAACAACACAAACACACACAAAACACACAACACACACAAAACACACACACACACTCATATATCATACACACACACACACACACACACACACACACACACACACACACAACAACACACACACACACACACACACACACACATCACCACACACACACACACACACACACACACCACACACACACAACACACACACACACACACACCTACATACACACACACACACACACACACACACACACACACACCACACACAACACAAAACACACACAACACACACACACACACACACACACACATACACACAGCATGCAACTGCCTCTCCCATGGCCTCTCCCCATCCCACACACAGATACACGGACGTCTATCAACCAGATACACAGCCTACTTTTGCCAGCACACCTTTTTCTCTGCAGCACCTGTTACACCCATGTTCCTATGTTATTATTGTTCCCGTTTTCTACGCATTGTGAAATACCAATTACACATTCTTCGTCACTGTGCTGATCATCAACCGCCATCAGCATCAACACACAAAAACGATTCTTATGACAAAACACTAACCACCAGCCACAAAACACACCAGACCCACATTACTGGTGTGAAACTGAGAGCAGCACAGAAGTCATTGTGATTAGGTTTGTGATAACTCCGAGTCGTCTCCGGAGAAGTACGTTAGCGGAGACAGCAGATAATAACACATCATTTATGGCGCCCCATCTCGTAAGAGCTCGAAGCGCTTACAAAGACATAAGGATACGCTCATAGCACACACAAACAGACACACACACACACACACACACACACACACACACACACACACACACACACACACACATCTCTTTAGAGACCGAAGCGCTTACAAAGACATAAATGATACGCTCATTTTATCACACAACACACACACACACACACACACACACACACACACACACACACAACACACACACACACACACCACACACAAAACACACCACCACCACCACACCACACCCCCCCCCTCACCCCCTCCCCCCCCCCCCCCCCCCACCACAAATGCAGCCTCGAAGAACGTTTTATGTATAATTATTATATCAAGAGCAAAAATAATAAATAGCATATGTCTACACTGTAGAATAGTCCTCTATCATACTGTTGTGAAGAAGAAGAAGAAGACCTTCAAAGAACCTACCTGAGCAAACAACAGCCGGCAGTACCCATGTCCACCTGGTGGCTGAGGAGCTGGTAGAAGAGGAGTTTGACGAAGATGGCCAGACTGTCCATGACGGCCAGCATGACCACGAAGACGGGGAAGGTGCCGATGGACCTCATGCGGAAGATGGTGACGATGGCCGCGCAGTTGCCGGGGAAACCGAGGGCGAAGAGCGGCCACAGGTAGTACTTGTTGATCAGCATCACCGCCTCGAAGATGGCCCTGGCCTTCCGGAACTCCTCGTCTTCTTCCGGCGACATCACGTAGTGGCCGTCGTCGTTGGAGTCGGTCATCGTCACGGCTGTGTTGTTGACGGCGTAGAGAGACGACTGTGTTGTAGCCATTTCGGCAACTTGGGTGGTTCCAGTTGCTGTTGTTGTTGTTGTTGTGGTTGCTATCGCGGAGGCTGGTTTGTTTAAACAATGATCACTTTTATTTACGTTCCACAGAGTTTAAGGGCGGCTTGAAAAGTTGAACTCTCCAACCAAATTTTAACTTTGTGGGCAAACGCAGTTCTTCATTTTTACCTGTAAACAACTGTGACCCGTACCGTGCCACCAGTGGAGTAGGAGTTTTCCTCTTTCGTCGTCTTCTTCTTCTTTTCTGTTCTATATTTTCACTATTTGAGACGCTCACTCCAGTAATTTCCGGCAGAGATCAGACTCAGGTGGCATCATGAAAATGCAAGAAAACAATGCACGCTTCCTGCGACGGAGTGATTATAGCGAGGGCTCTGAATGGATGAAATTGTAGCGTACGCTCGCTGTCCACACTGGGACATCAGTTTACGTCCCCCCCTTCCGGTGCCAGCACCGATGGCAGCAGCACGATATCAGTCATGTTCTTCGTTTGATTTGGCTGCCATTCTTCCACGACATTCCACGGCAGGAACTGTAATCTCTTTTCCTTCCACACAAGAGCTGGCTGGCGCTGTTCGACGTCATATCTCTTTACGAGTGAAACATGCTTTTGTTTTCCTGCGTTCTCGTTCTCGTTCGGAGTAAAAGGTTAGCACAGATGGTTGCCTGATGTTGCCAGAAGTGTGTGGCTTGGTAAACCGATGACCCTGAAATAGTTCTGTACGAGTTTGTTTTGGGTGCTGTTTTTGTATCAAAATCTGTTATGGCGTCTACTGGTACCATACACAAATATGCACTGGCACTCCCACAATGGGGAAAAAAAGAACCTGCTTTGAATTCACCATGCTGAACTTACGTACTAATAATGTTCACTTCACGGTTGAACCAGTCTCTGTTAGTCTCGTTCGCTTCTATCCATACACCGACTCACAGTACTGGCCGAGTGCCCCAACACGGGTGTTTCTGCACTTCTCGTTTCCAGACAACAGACTTTTACCATCGCGTCTCCTCCGCGAATGAACAGTTCAGGTCGTCTGTTTTCTGTTGTCAGATTTGCACCGACCACCCTCTGTCCGGTGGGAAATAATGCGTTCAAACAGATCCACAGCCTCCTCAGTCCCACTAAGCTCGTCTCAATAACAACGCAAACAACCCAAAACTTTTCATTTCCAAGAAACCATTTCACTCACCGAAACTTTATCAATTACACTTCACGAGCACCGCAACGTGCGGGTCGATTTTGGAAGCAGACATCGCAACGACATCAAAGAGTGATATAAAACCTCTCTGGTGGGGAGGAAGTAATTTTGATGCTGAACAGGAAAATGATGACCACCGCGTCTGATAACGAAACTTGGCCGAAGCTGTGTAACTGTTGCGAGAAACTTTGCTTCTCAGTTGTTAGGAACAGTCTACGCTTTCGTGACGGCAAGCTAACCTTGCTGAAGTCGTCGATGACAGAAGCATTGTCACTCTACACTACGTTGTGCAGGAGGGCAGGCAGCCTTCATGCCGATGTCGCTGATTATCACTCTATGTTTAACACTTCCTGTTGAACAGGAAGGTAAGTTTTGCTGAAGACGTCAATGACTGAAACATTGTCACGCTACACTTTCTGCTGCACAAGAAGGCAGCCTTGCTGAAGATGTCGACGAATATCAATCTACATTGTTGTACAAGAAGGCAGCCTTGCTAAAACGTGTAGACGATTATCACTTTGGTTCGTACAAGGAGGCAACTTTGCTGAAGACTTCGGTGACTGAATTATTGTCACTCTACGTTGTCTGTTGTGCAGGAAGGTAGTTTTGCTGATTTGTCAGTCATATGCCAGTAAAAGCGCTTGACAAGGACCAGCACTTCACGAGGCCATCCGCTCCGGGAGTGTCTGAAGTTGACAGGTCGTTTTCCTGAAAACAAAGAAAAACGGGCGATTAAAATGACCCAGGACGAGTTGGTGCTTTTGTACCGTATCACAGTTGCAACAGCCTGAGTCAAACATCCCACCAATTGCTCCATGTAGCTTCTGTTCGTCTGTCATGTATAGATATACTTGCTGTGTCAGCTGATTAAAGCGGTTATCGACGGAAATGTTTATTGCAAGATAGCTCGACCAAGACAAAGGGCCACAGGCTGCAGAAACAAGACCTTTTAGTTCTGTTGCACTTTGAACTGAGGTGATACTAACACCGGGGTATGTACGTACTTGGGAAGAGAGTGGGCGGTTGGGGAGATTTGCTAATCTCATCATTGTTTCAATGATGCATGCACGAGTCTCGCACGCATAATTAATTCAGTCAGTCATGTTATTTGAATGAACTACGATAACTGTGCTTCGCACTTATCATTTGAACAACTGCAGACTTGACTCAGAAGAAAAAAAATCCATCACAATACGTTCATTGTTTTGTTTCGTTTTGTTTTTGTTTGTTGTTAGTTTGTTGTTTTTTTGCGGTAAATACTTGTCGCTTGCGAAAGGGATACCTGCCTGTCGAAATATTAAAGTTAAGTGTCTAGTTTGAATCAAAGCGCCCGTATAAGTGTGTATACAGATTTTGACACTGATTTGGTTTTATTTGATTACAAAGATGTAGCAAAAAAGTATTTCAAAGGAAATATTCCAGAAAGTTAATATCATACAACTGAATGCTAACCCTGTTTTCGAAGTCATCCAAAATAAATTCTTTAAAAGAACCTTAAGCCACGGCACATTTGAGCCTTCATTGTGTTACTTGTTCATTCTTTTTGCACATCCTCTTGCAAACCCGAGCATGATTAATGTCAGCGCAGTAAGTCTGGATGAAACCTCTTTCCGAATAACAAGCCGAAAGCTTTAGAGGTATCACTAGTTCACGGAAGGCGATCAGACCGTCTTTGAAATGTGGTTTATTGGAAGTGTGTGCACAAAACTATATTTACTGAGATCAACCAGGGGAATAGGGTTAATAACCCTCAACTGACGTCACCCGCATTGCAAGGCTCACACCTGTGATAGTTGTATTTGTATGGTCTGACGCCTTGCCGATAAATACAAAACAGATGAACTCCACCAATGTTTCATCCTCATGGTCAAGGCCTTCTTAACCGCAAAGGTCACATCAAAACCAATGAACTCCACCAATGTCAAACCCTCACACTCAATGCCTAGCTAACCGGAATTGTTTTTGTTTTTTGTTTTTCTCAGTGAGATTCAGGGCTAAACGAACTTTATTGAACCGCATATATTTGCATAGTAGCTTGATTTTTTAACCCGTAGACAGTTCCGAAAATAATAAATTCATCAAATTACAAGTATAAAATTCGCTGTTCGTGGTGCAAAGGTCACATCAAAGCCGATGAACTGCACCAATGTCAAACCCTCACACTCAATGCCTAGCTAACCGGATTTTGTTTTTGTTTTTTGTTTTTCTCAATGAGATTCAGGGCTAAACGAACTTTATCGAACCGTATTTATTTGCATAGTAGCTTGATTTTTAACCCGTAGTCAATTCCGAAAATAATAAATTCATCAAATTACAAGTATAAAATTCGCTGTTCGTGGTGCACATCTCGTTATGTTGCAAGATAATTATTTTGGGTAAAAATAAAGTTGAATGAACCAGAAAGGCAGATATAAGACAGCTAGGCTATATTCTGACCTGCTCCAGGCTTCAAAGAAGGAACCTAGCTTTGAGTTAACTGCATGGTGATTCACAAAGGGCAAACAAGCAAATATTTTGTTTTTGTTTTTAAATCCAGAGCATCTCTGCTACACAAAAACACGAAACTTCATCTGAACCGTTTCCAGTCGCCAAAAGCATGACACGAAGACGTCACGGTTTTCAACAGCTCCTCCTTCAAACTCCTCCACGAGGTGGATGAGAAAAACACAACTTGCAGCCTGCGTGTGCGGTTCCACGGCAAGGTTTAATTCTATCGGCACTGCGCTAGCCGCTCTGTTCTGAGTCCCTGCTGATCGAGTCCCCGCCTGCTCTGCTGCTGCTGCTGCTGCTGCTGCTGCGCATGGAACGCAAATCGATGTGGGAGACACTCCAACCAGAGGTCACGCATGAGAAGCCAATTAACTGAACACAGCTCGTTTGGTAACATCCGCTCCGTGCGCACTGAGGCGTGGTGTGAACTAGCAAGGGTAAAGAACGAGGGAGGGGCTGCCGTTGTTTGATCAATTGATGTTCGCGGCGTTGGCTAGATGTTACATGTATATAGCCTATAGCGTCCACCGGTCGACAGCTGCCTATATATATATATATATATATATGAAAAAAAACTTGACGGCATGGGCAACCAAGCGTAACGTAAGTGATGTCACACGTTAGTTCTCTCTATGTCTGTCTGTCCTCTGTCTGTCTGTCTGTCTGTCTGTCTGTGTCTGTCTGTCTGTCTGTCTGTCTCTCTGTCTCTGTCTCTGTCTCTGTCTCTGTCTCTGTCTCTCTCTCTCTCTCTCTCTCTCTCTCTCTCTCTCTCTTCTCTCTCTCTCTCTCTCTTTCTCTCTCCCTCTCTCTCTCTCTCAAGCGTAACGTAACTGATGTCACACTTTAGTTCTCTCTATGTCTGTCTATCCGCTGTCTGTCTGTCTGTCTGTCTGTGTCTGTGTTTCTGTGTGTGTGTGTGTGTGTGTGTGTGTGTGTGTGTGTGTGTGTGTGTCTGTCTGTCTGTCTGTCTCTGTCTCTGTCCTCTCTCTCTCTCTCTCTCTTCTCTCTCTCTCTCTCTCTCTCTCTCTCTCTCTCTCTCTCTCTCTCTCTCTCTCTCTCTCTCTCTCTCTCTCAAGCTAACGTAACTGATGTCACACTTTAGTTCTCTCTATGTCTGTCTGTCTGTCTGTCTGTCTGTGTCTGTCTGTCTGTCTGTCTGTCTGTCTGTCTGTCTGTCTGTCTGTCTGTCTGTCTG
The DNA here is from genome assembly GCA_018857735.1 of Alviniconcha marisindica. NCBI lineage: Eukaryota > Metazoa > Mollusca > Gastropoda > Provannidae > Alviniconcha > Alviniconcha marisindica. The sequence goes on along the minus strand of JABMCL010000698.1, from coordinate 400,376 downwards.
TCTGTCTCTCTCTCTCTCTCTCTCTCTCTCTCTCTCTCTCTCTCTCTCTCTCTCTCTCTCTCTCTCTCAGTATAAACACAAACTGATACGATCAACAATACACAGGCACGAGCAGTGAAGGTGATACGAACCCAACAATAAACAAGACGGGCAGAGAGACGCTCCGTCAATGACAGTGATAAGTATCTGACAATAAACAAGCCGACAGTAAGAAGCATCATCAAACGAGGCTGCCGCGGTGTTCTGGTGTCCTGTTGGCGGCATGCATGATCATCACCTGCGTGTATAGGAGTGGGTATAGGAATGAATAGCAATAGGGCCTCGTGTTCTGAGGAACGACAGGCATGGCACTGGTTCATTCCTGTAGCGTGTGTGT
>JABMCL010000698.1:387500-395000 GCA_018857735.1 Alviniconcha marisindica | reverse complement strand
CACTGGGTAAGCGCCGCTCTTGCGGCTGCTACGCTTTTTTATCCACAGAAGGCTCCCCGAACCTCCTGCTAGGGAGTAATAGTTTTTAAAAAACAAAGTCCCCCCCCCCCCCCCCCCAAAAAAAAAACAAAAAAAAAACAAACAACAACAACAAAAACTGGAAAATAGTTTTGTTTGTTTTTTAAACACACCTGCAAAAGTGGGAAATGCCTCTGTAAGAATGATGGACAAGTGGCGTGACCGGACACCAGGAAGCCGCTATCTATTTCGCACAGCCTCCACCCCGGCTTCTGGCCCACCCTCATTCCGCCACTGACACCACCGCACCCGGCACCGTCCGCGCAGCCTCTGCGACAGCCTCGCTGGAAGTGACAGGGACGTCCACTGGGAATGTTCGTGCAAGCTACCGTAAAGGCTGCCACTTAATTCTGATCTTCTTTTTTTTTCAGGCCAGGATATCCATCGATCTTTTGCATCGGGAAGTCTTCGATCAACCTCTGACGTTTGCCAAGATAGTAAACAAGGGGGAAAAAATCAATTTAATTTAAAAATGGTTCTTCGCATTTCTCCGTTTGAAATAAATTTACCGCTGTAGAGAATAGGGAATGCAGACGAATTTGGTTATCACGTGGGGAATGTATGTGTTTGTATGCAGGGAACGCAGAAAGGTTTGTTTCCAGCGACCACAAAAATGAAAGAACTTTATTTGTAATAAATGCATAACATAAAAATTAACCTTTTAGGTTACTCGAATTCCGCAATAAAAAGGTCAATAAGACAATCAATATAACGAAAGTAAGAGTATACAAATAAAATGGAGTAAAACAGTACAACATCGCAAAACCTCGCTACTGAGACCAATTAAGTGAGTGAGTACTCATATTCCTACCCTCCACCTCTTCTCCATTCACAACCAAAACAACGCCCACACACCAACAAACACAGTCATATCTACACCCACATTAAAAAATATCACATCGCCCACATGCACCAAAGCATACACACATACACGCACACGCACACACACACACACACACCACACGCACGCACGCAGCACGCACGCACGCACCACGCACGCACGCACGCACGCACACGCACGCAAAAGGATGTTTGTAAGGAGCCCAAAAGGATATGTTTCTGGAGAACGCAAAACGATTTATTTGTAGGGAACGCAAAACGATTTATTTGTAGGGAACGCAGAACGACTTATTTATCGAGAACGGAGAATGATATGTTTGTAGGGAACGCAGAAGCATACGTTTTCAGGGAACGCAAAACGATTTAGCTGTCAGTAGGGAACGCAGAACGATTTATTCGTAGGGAACGCAGAACGATTTATTTGTAGGGAACGCAGAACGATTTATTTGTAGGGAACGCAAAACGATTTATTTGTGGGGAACGCAGAACGATTTATTTGTAGGGAACGCAAAACGATTTATTTGTAGGGAACGCAAAATGATTTATTTGTAGGGAACGCAGAACGATTTATTTGTAGGGAACGCAAAACGATTTATTTGTAGGGAACGCAGAACGACTTATTTATAGAGAACGCAGAATGATATGTTTGTAGGGAACGCAGAAGGATACGTTTTCAGGGAACGCAAAACGATTTAGCTGTCAATAGGGAACGCAAAATGATTTGTTTGTAGGGAACGCAGAAAGATGTATTTTCAGGGAACGCAGAACGATTTATTTGTAGGGAACGTAGTATGATTTATTTGTAGGGAACGCGGAAGAATATATTTTCGGGGAACGCAGAACGATTTATTTGTAGAGAACGCAGAATGATATGTTTGTAGGGAACTCAGAACGATTTATTTGTCAATAGGGAACGCAGAATGATCTGTTTGTAGGGAACACAGACTGCACTGCAGGGAACGCAGAACGATTTATTTGTAGAGAACGCAGAATATGTCTGTAGGGAAACAAGAACGATATGTTTGCAGGGAACGCAGAACGATTTATTTGTAGAGAAGGCAGAAGGACATGTTTATACTGCGTACACTCTATTACCGCAGTGGCAATTTTCCGATGGGAAATCAGAGACCATTTCCCCAGGGAAGAGTAGCGCCACCCGGCCCGCTGATTAATTCTAACGGTGGGGTAGGTTGTGCTGACCTTGGCCAGGACGACACTAATTTTAGTGCTGCTGCTGTGGGTTAATTATGTGTCCAGCATACGCCAGCTGCCCTTGGGGTCTCCTTTCGTCATCTCGTCCGACTGACTGTAGGCACTGATCACCTTGAGCCTGACCAGGCCGTCACCTTGAGACTGACCAGGCCGTCACCTTGAGACTGGCCAGGCGCAGATGTCGTCACCCTGAGACTGACCAGGTACTGATGTTGTCACCTTTAAAATTACCAGGTACTGACGCCGTCACCTTGAGACTGACCAGGCACTGATGTCGTCACCTTGAGACTGACCAGGCACTGATGCCGTCACCCTGAGAATGACCAGGCACTGATGCCGTCACCTTGAAAATGACCAGGTACTGATGCCGTCACCTTGAGACTGACCAGGTACTGATGCCGTCACCTTGAGACTGACCAGGCACTGATCACCCTGAGCAGGCACTGATGCCGTCACCCTGAGAATGACCGGGCACCGATGACGTCACCCTTGAGACTGACCAGGCCGTCACCTTGAGCCTGACCAGGTACTAATGCCGTCACCTTGAGGCTGACCAGGTACTGATGCTGTCACCTTGAGGCTGACCAGGTGCTGATGCCGTCACCCTGAGAATGACCAGGCATTGATGGCGTCACCATGAAAATGACCAGGCACTGATGCCGTCACCATCAGACTGACCAGGCACTGATGCCGTCACCCCAGATTAAAGTGTAACCGAGTGTATTGTATGTGTTTCGGGCCATGACCCTTAAACCTTTTCTTTCCTGTCCTTTTCCTTTTTGATTGGGTGGGAGTTTTATGGCCCCTATTATCTAAAGTGTTAAAACTTGTGCGCTGGGCCCGCCGCGTCCACTTTCCCCCAGTGTCCCTGCAGTAGCAGGTCGTCAGTTACTCACGTGTTCAAGAACCAAAATCAAGGCAAATTGTGAATATGGTAACATTATAAACATACATTATTTACATCAATGAGAAACAATAGAATAACAGGCCATAGAAAAATAACTACTTATAGATGCATAGGTAGCAGCTCGAACTAACTGACGACCTGCTACTGCAGGGACACTGGGGGAAAGTGGACGCGGCGGGCCCAGCGCACAAGTTTTAACACTTTAGATAATTGGGGCCATAAAACTCCCACCCAGTCAAAAAGGAAAAGGACAGGAAAGAAAAGGTTAAAGGGTCATGGCCAGAAACACATACAATATACTCGGTTACAAAAGTAACAAAAGTACGGGCAAATTAATCTGTAAGAGGTAAGGGCAGATTAATCTGTGAGAAGTAAGGGCAAACAGATTAAGCTTTAAGGGCAGATTGAAGTTTCGGAACAGAAGGGCATGTAGAAGAATCCAAAGGAAACAAATACGGGGACAGAGTGCACTTTGCACGTAGAAAATTCTCTCCAGTTTTCCTCCTCGCCTACTTCACGTAGTTGTGACCACGCCCCTCTCTCCACTAACCCCCCCCCCCCCCCATCCCCCCCCCCCCCCCCCCCCCCCCCCCCCCCCCCCCCCCACCCCTTCCCACCAATGTATTCAGTTTCAGACCTTGGAGACTCCTGACAAGGCAGCTGAGAGAAGTTAGTTTCTTTCGTCACGACACGAATGCCGTGCAAGTCGGATGCCATTCATCAGTTTCCTGCGGCCCCGATACTGGCGCCCTCTTTCGCTTCCGTCTTCGCGTCGACCGTCGATGCGTGCATGCTTCTTCAACACAGCAGGAGCCATTCGGTGACAGAAGAGTCCGTGTTTGTCCGTCTCTTGCCGTAAGAGGACAGCTACGTACACTAATAATTATGATAATGAATACTTAGAGCGCCTAACCCGTACAGGCCCTAAGCGTTTACGCATTCTTTACAAATACATATTGTCAAAATTCAACGCATACACTATGAACGCACCACACAACACACACACAACACACACACACACACACACACACACACACACACACACACACACACACACACACACACACACACACACACACACACACACACACACACACACACACACACACACGCAACACACACGCGCCCCGCGCACCACACACACACACACACACACAAACACCACGCACGCACGCACCACGCACCACGCACGCACGCACGCACCACACGCACACACACACACACACCCCACACACACCACACACACACACACAACACACACACAACCAGTCGCATATTAGGGCAATGAGACTGAAGAAAAGGTTTTTAAAAAGAGAAAGGTTTTCAAGGAAAACTAAAGTCAGTTCAAGTATCTACTTATATTTCAGGGAAAACAAATCCTTCCTTTCCGACTCCCACGCACTCCAGCCAGAAACAGATCAAAAGTCGTTGATATTTTATGTCAGGATTGCATTGAGATCAAGAGTTGGTAGGATTTCAAATTCTACAGTATAAAATTAAAACTGGGATATCTCCCAGGACAAATCCAAACTGCGATCTCGGCCGGTAGGATTTTCAACCCTGCCAGCAGGGAAGCGATTTTGATTTCTGTCGGGAGAAATCCCAAATCAGATCACCACAGAAATGGAATGGAATTTTCGCCGATAAAATTGATATACTACGATGTCTCATTGCTCCATGTTAAAATGGTGAAGTTTTCCCACCGTGCGGTACCGCCAACACAGAATCAAGGTCCCCTGTGATTTGAGGCTTTTCTATTCTAAGCCTGAAGTAGGTCAGAAGATAGCTTTGCCTGCTTCCTAAATCCTAAATCTTCAAACGTTTTGCACTGATATAGTCTTCTCTGTTCATGGGGCATTGTATGTTCAGCTTTTTTGTTTTATATATAAGGTGTATGTGTGTGTGTGTGTGTGTGTGTGCGTGCGTGCGTGCGTGCGTGCGTGTGTGTGTGTGCGTGCGTGTGTGCGTGTGTGTCATGTGTGTGTGTGTGTGTGTGTGTGTGTGTGTGTGTGTGTGTGTGTGTGTGTGTGTGTGTGTGTGTGTGTGTGTGTGTCTGTGTCTGTGTCTGTGTCTGTGTGTGTGTGTCTGTGTGTGTCTGTGTGTGTTCGGAGTTCCAAACCTTTGCCGTTAAATAATATGCTTACAAGGTTCACCGTCACTTCTTAAAAACACAAATAATTACGTGCACAGACATTGCCACCCTTCACCCTAAAACAATTTTTTGTTTGTTTATGTTTTTGTTTTTACACAAAATTCGTCATGCCTTGGACCGCTCACTGTGTCTTGTGCAAGACTCGAGAAATGTCCCAGAAGCAGTTTTTTCCAGAATAGAGCAAGCAGCCCTAGCTCCCATCTTTGATTGTCATGGCAGCTTAGTCCTGTGGTGATTAGAAAAAGAAGAATAAGAAGAAGAAAAAAACAGCGGAAGAGCGACATATTTACGACAACTTTGTGGAGCCTGTCGCCTGAGGGACAGTGCTGCTGGGTCTCATTACCAACACCGTAGCAACACGTGGGAGTGGTGTTGATTCCGTTGTCGCTCTACGGGGTGTTGTAGCCTATATAGGCCATAGATTTGACTCGTAGCTAGTCTACCCGCTAAATTTGCATTCTGTTTGTTTCCAAATGAGGTATAGGAGCGCCGTGGCACGCATCTGGGAAAATGAGGAGGGGGGAGGGGGGGGGAGGATAAGGAGCTGAAGTGTGTGTGTGTGTGTGTGTGTGTGTGTGTGTGTGTGTGTGTGTGTGTGTGTGTGTGTGTGTGTGTGTGTGTGTGTGTGTGTGTGTGGTGTGTGTGTGTGTGTGTGTGTGGTGTGTGTGTGTAGAGAGAGAGAGAGAGAGAGAGAGTGTATTTTTTGGGGGGGGTGTGTTTTGTGTGTGTGTGTGTGTGTGGTGTGTGTGTGTGTTTGTGTGTGTGGGGGGGGTGTGTGTGTGTGTGTGTGTGTGTTTTGTGTGTGTGTGTGGTGTGTGTGTGTGGGAGTGTGTGTGTGTGTGTGTGTGTGGTGTGTGTGTGTGTGTGTGTGTGTGTGGGTGTGAGTGGGTGTGTGTGTGTGTGTGTGTGTGTGGTGTGTTGTGTGTGTGTGTGTGTGTGTGTGTGTGTGTGTGTGTGTGTGTGGTGGTGTTTTGTGTGTGTGTGTGTGTGTGTGTGTGTGTGGTGTTGTGTGTGTGTGTGTGGTTGGTGTGTGTGTGTGTGTGTGTGTGTTGGTGCATGAGAAGTGGGGGTAAAGAGTGAGGAGAGAGAGAAAGAGGGAAAGAGAGAGAGAGAGAACGAGACAAACAGGCAGACAGAGACAGAGAGAGAGGAAATAGAACGAGGAGAGAGGGAAAGGGGATAAGGAGAGAAGAGAGATAAAGAGACAAAGAGGAGGGGAGAGAGAGAGGGGGGGAGAGAGAGGGGGGGGAGAGAGAGAGAGGGAGGGAGGGAGAGAGAGAAAAAAAGAGGGGAAGAGGGAAAGAGAGAGAGAGAGAGAGAGAGAGAGAGAGAGAGAGAGAGAGAGAGAGAGAGAGAGAGAGAGAGAGAGAGAGAGAGAGAGAGAGAGAAACAAACCAAAAGACAGCTAGCTGCAGCAGAAACACTGCCGCTGTACAAACAGACTGAGAGTTTCGTCTGTTCCTTAATCCGTTATGCATAGACAACAACAAAACTGCGGTTCACTGATGGGGCTTGGGGAGCGCTTTGTGTGACATTTTTGGGTCCTTTTGGGTCCGATCAGTTTACAGAAACGCATAAAAGGAACTCGTTCTTCTCACGCGTACCGGCTTTGCTATTTAATTTCGTCTTCCCCATTCAAATCGAATGTTCTCAGCATCCGTCTTACAACCAGGGCTGGAGTAAGTTGACCCAGAGATGGACTGATCCAGAGGTTACTGCCCTCCTCAAAGACTTTCCCCAAGTCAGTTTTTCGTTGCCACTCATCAGACCAAAAACAAATGAGAATTTAGCCGACTCGATGGCAAATTAATGGCTGATGTAGATGAAGATGGCAAATTAATGGCTGATGTAAATGAAGATGGCAAATTAATGGCTGATGTAAATGAAGATGGCAAATTAATGGCTGATGTAATGAAGATGGCAAATTAATGGCTGATGTAAATGAAGATGGCAAATTAATGGCTGATGTAAATGAAGATGGCAAATTAATGGCTTTGATGGTTAAGCGAATGAAGATGGCAAATTAATGGCTGATGTAAATGAAGATGGCAAATTAATGGCTGATGTAAATGAAGATGGCAAATTAATGGCTGATGTAAATGAAGATGGCAAATTAATGGCTGATGTAAATGAAGATGGCAAATTAATGGCTGATGTAAATGAAGATGGCAAATTAATGGCTGATGTAAATGAAGCAGCAGAAACGGCTTGTAGCGAAGTACGTGAGCAGGGACACGCCGGCAATAATTATGTGGCTCCTTGTCCAGAACAAAACGGCTCTGCCTGCATGCCGACAGTTCAGTCTGGCTTT
>JABMCL010000698.1:357500-372500 GCA_018857735.1 Alviniconcha marisindica | reverse complement strand
AGAGACTCATTTGATTCAGTTAACCATTATTATTCTTTTTCTTGTGATGTAGATGTTAGCATTGTCAGCAGGTTTGATAGAGTTATGTTCTGTGATTCACCGTTGAAATGAACAATTTCAGTATCGAAGAGTGCATTTGACAATTAACTACCGAGAACCGCCATTATAAACTTTTTCATTTAACTTGACACCATCTTCAATTTACAACGTTCATTTGTTTTCCCGAGCGTTTGATCTTAAAAGCCAAGTCCGTTGTTCCTGATGAAAACGCGTTCACTTTGATAGCATGGACGTCTGGACGTTTGTAGCCAGTAACATTTATTTTCCCAGACGGCGCTTTGAAGTACGTCTTAAAAATAAACAATAAATGAAAGAAAATTTCTATATTGTCTTTCTGTCGCCGCCGGCTCGGTGGCATTATTTTCGGGTTTTGCTTCTTAACAGGTTTAACTCTGAGAAAAACTAAAAAACATCCTTTGAGATCGAACTGGGCACGGCCAGTCTCTTCCAGACCTTTGCATTCTCCCGGGAACAGTTGGCATTCGACGTGTGTTGACGCGAGTTTTTAATCCTGACTTCTGTTCGTAGTAAAACAAAAACCTCCGTGGGTTGGCGTTTGGAGACGAAAACATGTTGAGCATGCAACAGGAGCCGTACCTTAATTTTTTGATAATTTTTTAAGCATAGTTTTAAAGAGCCTACATAAACATTTCACCGACGTTAGTGTTCTGGAATCCGACTAAATGAAGTGCTCACCGTCTTCGAAACCTTTACCAAAGTCCTCTCCGGAAACAATCCCGTAAGGGAAGCACTATAATTAAACACAAAATATGTGTAAAGACGCTCTACGTTAATGGTAGCACAAACTGACATTTGTGGGGGTCTTATTCACATAGCCCAGAGCACTTGATTTTCTTGTCATTTGAGTTCATTCACTTTCACCCAAAAAGTAGTTCTGTCCATTAGCGTCTCAAAGGCCTGCAGCATGGACAGTCCCCTGTCGCTCGTTCTCGTAGCCATTCGCTCCATCGAGGGACAGACCACCATCCGGAGAATACCCTGCACCACAGACTTTGTTTTTGTTCTCTCTCTCTCTCTCTCTCTCTCTCTCTCTCTCTCTCTCTCTCTCTCTCTCTCTCTCTCTCTCTCTCTCTCTCTCTCTCTCTCTCTCTCTCTCTCTCTCTCTCTGTGGAGGCGATACACTTTTTTTGCTTTTTTTTTTTGTACGGCTGGGATCATGTGCCATAGAAATTTCCATCATTGTTATTAACAATGCCGTCACTTTGGGGGTGCTCATCGATGCTAACGGTTGACAGTGAGAACGGTTTCGTGGAGACACACTGATGACAGAGACCAGATTATTCTCGATGTATCCCCATCATCTGCTCATTCTACGCCAGCTCAGTGAACATTCGCCCAGACTCAAAACAACGCCACGGTAAGGCAACAATGCCGCGTCAAGTCTCTGGTAACCCATGTCGTCCACATGCATACTCTCGACTGGAAAAAAACACCACCACCACCAAAACAGTCTAATAACTGTGGAGATACTCGGAATGCATACTCGTACTCCAGGTTCCTGTCCTCAAAACTCACACAGCGTAGCTATAGCCAGAGAACAGCAAACATCGCAGTACCTTTTTACTGGTAAAAGAGCCCAACAGCAGTAGAATGAACAATGCGCCTAAAGTTGGCTCCTTGGGGGGTGCTTCCGCCGTAAGTAGCGGCCGTTGGGAAGAGAATTTGCACGGATATCAGGTAATAGGAGAGGCATCACCCCGAGAATGGGGGCTCAGGAAGGCCTACAGGAAATAAGACTGGGTGATTGTCATTTGCATTGATGGACGTGGATGAGAGGGAGAACTAGCCTGGTCTTGGAAAAGATTGTGTGTCGGTTTGAGTCTTGGGCTGGCAGGGCTGCATGGGCTGCATGGACGGGGCTGCGTGGACAGGGCTGCGTGGACAGGGCTGCATGGGCTGCACGGACAGGGCTGCAAGGGAAGGGCTGCATGGACTTCAAGGACGGGGCTGCATGGGCTGTATGGGCTGCATGGACACGGTTGTATGGGAAGGGCTGCATGGGCTGCATGGACAAGGCTGCATGGGCAGCCTGGACAGAGCTGCATGGACAGGGCTGCATGGGCTGCATGGACATGGCTGCATGGACTGCATGGACAGGGCTGCATTGACTGCATGGACAGGGCTGCATTGACTGCATGGACAGGGCTGCATGGAGAGGGCTGCATGGACTGCAAGCTTGGTCTTGGAAACGATTGTGTCGGTTTGAGTCTTGGGCTGGCAGCGCTGTATGGGCTGCATGGACAGGGCTGCAAGGGAAGGGCTGCATGGACTGCATGGACAGGGCTGCATGGACTGCATGGACAGGGCTGCATGGACAGGGCTGCATGGACTGCGTGGACAGGGCTGCATGGACTGCATGGACAGGGCTGCATGGACTGCATGGTCAGGGCTGCACGGACAGGACTGCATGGTCTGCATGGACAGGGCTGCATGGACAGGCTTCATGGGCTGCATGGACAAGGCTGCATGGGCCGCATGGGCTGTATGGACAGGGCTGCATGGGCTGCATGTTCAGGGCTGCATGGGCCGCATGGACAGGGCTGCATGGGCTGCCTGAACAGGGCTTCATGGACGGGGCTGCATAGGCTGCACGGGCAGGGCTGCATGGGATGGGCTGCATGGACGGGGCTGCATGGACGGGGCTGCATGGGCAGGGCTGCATGAGCTGCATTGACAGGGCTGCATGGACGGGGCTGCATCGGCGGCATGGGCAGGGCTGCGTGTAGAGATGCCTCGCCTTCTACTGTAATTCATTCTGGCGTTGGCGTTCCCCTGAAAACTGCAGCATCGGAGCCGCTCCTCAGGTGACTTAAATAGAGTAACCTACGCGTCTACATCTGTCTGGCTGAACCTAACTGCACCGTATTGTATTGCATCTCTGATTCTTTCCCGTTTCTGATTATCCTGCCTCATCTATCGTCCTACCTCTAACCATATGTCTTTTTCTGTACAATTCCTTAACTTTGAGGCTGGCAGTGTTCAAATTTACTTCTTTTAATCACGTATAATAGGCATTTGTAATTACAGATAATAGGCATTTGATTTCCGCCAGTGTTCGTTAGCGTTACTCAGCTAAACGTGTGACTCGGAGTTTAACTTCAGTGTTGGCGTTCCTGAGCTAAACTTTTGACTCGGAGTTATAACTTCAGTTTGAGAGAGGAGGTGATAGCGTATACCCCCCAAACACACACACACACACACACACACACACACACACACACACACACACACACACACACACACACACACACACACTCACACACACACACACACACACACACACACACACACACACACACACCACACACACACACACACACACACACACACACACACACACACACACACACACACACACACACACACACACACACACACACACACACACACACACACACACACACACACACACACACTCGTACCAAAGCCTTAACTGTCATACACGCCAGAGCAGTGTCGCCCACCATCAGTCTAGCAGCTGCATTCTGACTTCAGGGATTTCGCTAATGGGATCTGTCCAATGTGCTGAAGATTGCTGTGACATACAGTAATGCAGACATGGGAGTCTTAACGCCACAGACATTTGCCTTTGGCCCCAGCGTTCTAGCCGGAGTCGGCAAGAAGAGAGATGCCAATAACGACAATGTCAGTATAAAGACTGATTGGGCCAAGCTTTTGGCCGGTGAAAATCCGTTTAAAGTTTTTGTCTCGCAGTCTGCGTCATGATGAGTATTCTTAGCTGTTCTCTTCCAAGACAGAGGAAGATGTTGAATGGGGGGGGGGGGAGAGAGCTGTCTCTTTTATTCGTTAGTATGAAAGAAGACTTAAAGGTCAACACCGGAGATTAATCAGACCTAGGCAATCTCTCTGCTGTCTGGTGTGGATAAAACTGATGCACAGTGTTCACAGAACATCGTTGGAAATAATAACTGTACCAATGTGGTTAAATACAGTCTTTTTATTACTGAAAACGAGTGAGGTTATGAGTAAAATACTTGGTGATGGTGGGGGTGGGGGTGGAATTGAGATTTGTCCGGCCTTGTCGACACGCCAATGTGAAGTTCGCACATTCTCTACTGTTTGTCATGACCTCAGCCTATTTTAGGTTCTTTCGCACGACCAGCAACCGTGTATCACTACATCAACACTTTTTTTACTCTCTCTCTCTCTCTCTCTCTCTCTCTCTCTCTCTCTCTCTCTCTCTCTCTCTCTCTCTCTCTCTCTCTCTCTCTCCATTGCAATGATTTGGTCATTTCCATCATTACACCCATTGAATTGCGCCCAGTCCTCGTGGCTTTTCGATTGCTTGTTGAATTGACGCATTTTCCTCTCTGCTGTATTTCTTCTTCTTCTTCTTCTTCTTCTTTTCTTCTTCTTCTTCTTCTTCTTCTTCTTCTTCTTCTATTTTTTTACTTTCTCTTTTTGTTGTTGCTTACAAGATAAGCATTGGTTGTTTCTGTTTTCTTCTCCATTGTTAGTAATAGTAGTTTGTATAAATTTATTATCTGTTCTTTTGGCTTATCTACTGCTTATAATATGTAACTGAGTTATGATTGTATAATTGATGTTTTGTAATACTTTATTCATCAATAGCTTAGCAAGGACTAGTTTTCAGACAGGTTTCACTCAAACTAAGCTACAGTCCTTGTGTAATAAAGTATCATCACCATCCACCATCATTTTATTTCTGTCTCTGTCTCTGTCTCTGTCTGTCTCTGTCTCTGTCTGTCTCTGTCTCTGTCTCTCCCTGTCTCTGTCTCTGTCTCTGTCTCTCTCTCTCTCTCTCTCTCTCTCTCTCTCTCTCTCTCTCCTCTCTCTCTCTCTCTCTCTCTCTCTCTCTCTCTCTCAAAACCGACTTGTTCTTAAGTCTCTATCCTTGTGTGTATCCTTGTATAATAAAGTACTCTCTCTCTCTCTCTCTCTCTCTCTCTCTCTCTCTCTCTCTCTCTCTCTCTCTCTCTCTCTCTCTCTCTCTCCCTCCCTCACCGCTGTCGTCTTCTTCAGTAGAAAATGTCAAGCAATGTTCTCGTGAGGAACATAGTTCATCAAGCTTTCTCCTGGTAATTATTACAAGGGTCAACGATGGGTCCAGCGATAATCAATCAGTGCCCGAAACTCTTTTCCCCACAACTAATGCAGAACCCACGCACCTGCCGCCCTGATCAGTCAGACGTCTGTGAAAAGACGGAACTTGAAGCCGTCCATTCAAGTTACCGCAGACTATCGCTATTCATGACGCCAGGTCATGTGAAAAATGGCTCTGACACAAGCTGATTACCAATTTATCCGAGCAAAGTTTCACTGTGGTTGTTCTTCGTCAAGAACCCACTTTGTACCCCCCCCCCCCCCCCCCCCCCCCCCCGCCCCCGCACTAACTGAGGAGACGGGGCATTAGTCTGACCCCCATAAAAATGACGTCGAGAAAACGAACCAGTGTATTGATTGTCAGAAGTTCTGTAGAACAGAATCCCCCCTCCCCTCCCCGCCCCGCCCCACCACCCCACCCCCTGCTCAGTCTAGTTCTGGGATTGCCATCTCTTTTGGAAGCAAACGGAAGGGCTGTCAGTCTGAACACAGAGTCGACAGAAAAAAGAGAGGGTATTCTCGGTCTGTCTCGAGGGCGCTCTCGACAGCCATTCGCAGGTGCCAAAAACAGACGGAAGTCTTTAGAGACTGTACCGAATTATGTTGTTTGCTTATTGGGCAAAATTGGCACGAGGTGCTTTAATTGCTGTGGGCGGAGACTGGCATCCACGCGTGCGTATTTGATGAAGATCCATGATTCAAACAAAATAATAAGAGTGCCGTTCTTAAGTATTGTAAATGAAATGTTTTGCGTCTTCTTCTCTCCTGAGAAAAGACCAACTCTTTACCTCCTCCTCCTCCTCCTCCTCCTCTTCTCTCTCCCGTGCTCACCTCTGTCTCCTTTTGTCTGGAATCTCAGGGTTGCTGTTTGTTTTAACGTTTCTGGCTCATCTCCTGTTCTTCTACATAGTCATGTTGCTCTTTCCGTCTTGTCCTTCGTCTTCTGTGGTTGACGGGACGATAGAATCCAAGAGCTAATTCTGTCTTGTCCTTTTTCTGCTGATGGCCCAGTGTCCTGACTTCTTTTCCATAAATTCTCCAACATCCTTCGTTAAGACGCGGGCTTTTCAGTGTAGCGATTGTTGAACAACTATGAAGTATGATATGATAGTTGGTTAGCTGGTATATGCAGTATATTTCTTCTTCTTCTTCTTCTTCTTCTTCTTCTTCTTCTTCTTCTTCTTCTTCTTCTTCTTCTTCTTCTTCTTCTTCTTCGGTTGACTGGGCGTAAAACACCAAATTACTTACTTACTTCTTCTTCTTCTTTATTTAAAGTTTTTCACATTAGTGATATTAGACCGATCTTACAACTATTATCAAGATAGCAACATATGTCATTAAATTACATCAAAACAACAACAGACTTGATTATGTGTGTGTGTGTGTGTGTGTGTGTGTGTGTGTGTGTGTGTGTGTGTGTGTGTGTGTGTGTGTGTGTGTGTGTGTGTGTGTGTGTGTGTGTGTGTGTGTGTGTGTGTGTGTGTGTGTGTGTGTGTGTGTGTGTGTGTGTGTGTGTGTGTAGATAGATAGATAGATAGATAGACAATTGCCATATGGAACTTGTATTTGTTATTTATGCAATACTGTCCTTTTTTTTAATCCATTTCTTTAAAAAGTAATAATCTGGTATTGATAAATCAGACAAAAGGGCGGAATTTTGTGTCGCGATAAATTTTTGAAGACCACAATCTCGCATGAGCCCCCCTCGGAGAGGAGGATGATTTGCTTTTAAAAGACAGACGTATTTATCGATTTCTAGCTGTAGGGTCATTGTCGTTCCATACAATGGCGATGTTAAAAGGACACACTTGGAAAGTATGACGGACGTGTGCCTCTGTATGTTTTGTTTTATATCTGTGTTTGGTCTGATTTGTCAGATTTCACTTGAGTATAGCTTTGTATAGCTTGACTATAGCACTTGATATACTCAAGCTTTGCATAATCACGAGAAGAGGTTTAGAATGTGTATTTACTTGTAACAGAGTTTTATCGTCCTGAGGTGACCTTATGTGGTTGACATGACGTTAAAATACAATAACTAACAAACTGCTGCTCTTGTTGAATTATCTATGGGAAGGTGTATTTTTTGTTTTGTTGTTGCTGCTGCTTTTTTTTTTTTGGGGGGGGGGGGGACATGTGTGTGAGTCGGTGAGTGAGTAGGTGGAGGGTGTGTGGGTGTGCGATGGGGCTGAGCGGGTGGATGGTTCTTGTGTGTGTGTGTGTGGGCGAGTTGGTGGATGATGTGTGTGAGTGGGTGGGTGGAATGACGTGTGTGGCTCCAATTGCCGAACAATATTATTGTTTTTGCATCACTTATGTTTAACTGTCATCATTGTGCTTTTTTGCAGTGCCCAATTTCCTTCGCCGCAGCGCTTCCTGCGTGAAAGAATAAATGGCTCCCACCAAAAAGAAACAGGACGTGTGTCAACGGCGATATTTGCACAGAGAGGGGGGTAGCCGGTGCAACCGTCCCTGCAGCAAATACGCACAGGCTAATAACGCTAGCCTCAAGACAGATCCCGCAATCCCAAAGGTTATGCATCTTCCGCGCCGTGTGGTATTGCTCGTAAAGGGAGGGTATGAAACCACCCCGCTCCCACTTACACCCTCCATACCCAAACCCCGATACCACCCCCCCTCCCCAAGCTGTCGTATCCAACACTGCACTTTCCCTCCTGCCCCCTGCCTCCCCTCCCCCCCCCCCCCCCCCCCCCCCGCACGCTGGGGAAATCATTCCGCTCGCAACACAGGATGAGACATCATTGTATACTCCCTTACTTGACCCTTACTGGAGTCAGAGAATGCCGTTCTCTTCCGCAAATCGAACCGCTACGGTGCAATGCCACCTGTCTTTTTCATGCACCGCGTGTGCCTGTATGCATATCGCGAGACGTGCAATGATGGAGCTCTGTTCAGATTTACCAGCAACGACAAGGGAACTGTCCTTGTTCTTTTTCCCATTTTCAACTGCTACGAAATCTTTAACATGCACAGACACAAACGCCTAGATCCGACATGTTTGTTTACTTAATTCAACACACTACGTCCTTTTTTTCAGACTTTAATACTGATGTATGTAGCCTACAGCAAAATAGGCTTCGGTGCCCATGCACTCATATATTCCTGTCCTCATCTAAAGATTGGACACGGCGATAAGGCAAGCGACAAAATATCCGCAGCTACATCATGTCGCTTTCGTCGTTTCTGCCAAACCAGGAACCTACGCAGATTAGGGCAGTTGGGGGTAAAAAGAAAAGAAAAGTAGACCAACGTTGCGTAACAAACATGCTCAAGAAAAGAAACAATAGCTTCTTTCTCGTCCAATGTTTATAGCAGCTAGCATACACCATTTTTGAAACTCCGCACAACTAAGCATCAGTTTTTGCCTCCCCACTTCTGACATTTAAAATAATTTGCAAAAGAAAAACCATCAGCTCCAGTTGTTCAAGTAAAAGGTTAGGATATCCGACCCAAGACACACAATTTCCTCATGGTGAGCACTGGAATGGCTATGCATTGGAACAATGTAATGAAGTTTTCTTTCTGTTTCTGTCCACAGCCATAAAGCGTCGCATTACTCAAAGTACTTGAGCCGATGCCATCAGAAACCCCTGACTCGATCTTAAAATTGCAATTTATTTGGGATGATTCTGTAGAATTACAAAAAAAGTAGAGATGCAGGCTCTAGGAAGCAGACAGGGAATGCACATGATGAGAGAAACAACCAAAACACTGGCAATAAGAACACAAGCAGTGAACAAAGGAGAAAATGTTGCTGGTTTAATATAGAAGCTATCACGGAGAAACATTTTATACGAATGTCTAAGATATACTATATATACTTCAAAAGAACAAAAACTGCGCAACTTAGGTGACTCGTTCGGCCAAACTCTTTCATCCCAACAACATATCTCAGTTGTCTGCCGAACATCCAGTCTGAAACTTCGTAGATCAAAACACACAAAACGTTAAAAATAAAACGTTTATATTAATAGGACATTACAGCACATGCACACATTTTCAGACTGACAACTTCAACAATGCTTTTTTTCTGCAAGTGAACTAACTGACAAGCCAGGTCGTTTCGTTTTATTCATTTCTCCAAATTGAACCACGTCACACGTACCTCTTCTTCACACCCCACACCCGCCCCTGCCTCAAACAAGGGGCTGATTTCAAACCTGCCTGGCTTTGGCTTTAAATCTGCCAATGGTTCCGACCCTCAGTATATCTTTCAACATTTTTTCCCCACCTCTTCACACAATCTCGCAAACACGCCAGGCACTGACCATTCCACCACTGCAACCGGATAAGTACATTTTCATGTATCACCCCCCCAAAAAAAAAAAAAAAAAAAATTGAAACAAGAATGACTGCTAGCGTTCTAAAACAAGATCTAAACACATAAAAGGTTCAAAAGATCACTTATTTATTAGGAGAAAATAATTGCAGATTGTGTTTTTGTCCTAATAAATAAACGTTCTTTTGAATCTTTTATGTGTTTAGATCTCATTGATCACCATGTGACTGTTGTTTTGTCGTTTTCAAAAAAGGAGCTTACCCCGAAAGTTCGCACGTTTTGTTTTGTCATATTAAATCAGCCTTCCTTTAAACCGTTTATGTGTTTGGATCTTCGCGCCTTCCAAACATCTTTGTACGTCTTCTGACACGTGTCTTTTTAGAATTCCACACACCGGCATCAACGCTCTTTTTCATGCCAAGGTCCGTGTACCTGGAACCGGCTGCCGCTTGCCGTTAAGACACGCTGAATCCCGCCAAACCTGTCTGTTCTCTTCATTTCTACAAATATTTGACCATCTTTCCTCTTGTTTGTGCATTATTTCCACCCTACTCGAACTGACCTGGTGTGCGTGCGCGCGCGCGCGCGCGCGCGCGCGTGTGTGTGTGTGTGTGTGTGTGTGTGTGTGTGTGTGTGTGTGTGTGTGTGTGTGTGTGTGTGTGTTTGTGTGTGTGTGTGTGTGTGTGTGTGTGTGTGTGTGTGTGTGTGTGTGTGTGTGTTGTGTGTGTGTGTGTGTGTGTGTGTGTGTGTGTGTGTGTGTGTGTGTGTGTGTGTGTGTGTGGTGTGTGTGTGTGTGTGTGCATGCAGCGTGCATGTGTATGTGTTGTGTGTGAGTGTGGTGTGTGAGACTGTGGTGTGTGTGTGTGTGTGTGTGTGTGTGTGTGTGTGTGTGTGTGTGTGTGTGTGTGTGTGTGTGTGTGTGTGTGTGTGTGTGTTGTGTGTGTGTGTGTGTGTGTGTGTGTGTGTGTGTGTGTGTGTGGTGTGTGTGGTGTGTGTGTGTGGTGTGTGTGGGGTGAGAGATGGTGTGTGTGTGTGTGTGTGTGTGTGTGTGTGTGTGTGTTGTGTGGTGTTTGAGCGTGTATTTTGTGGATATTGTGCTTAGGAGCGCTTTTTTTATCCGCTGTGTTTTGGTGAGAGCGTTGAGTGAATATTGCAAATCTATTGTTGTGGTTTGTGACTGCAGTTATGGTCTCTGTTTTGCGCCTGTATGATGGTATGTTATGTGTATGCACTTATGGCTTTGCTTGTGAATTACAACTGGATTTTTATGAGACAGAAGTAAGTGACTTTGACAAATTGGTAGTACACAACAGTAGAATTTACATACAAATCTTAGCTTCATAAGAGAGTACAGCAACCATTTTCATTCCACAAGCAAGTTCAGGTTATGCCAGCACTTCCGAGTCAATGGAGAGCTTCAACCCACCACAAAAACACGGCAGGAGGACATTAAAAGATTTATTAAACAATTAACGTCATTCCTTGATACATCTCGTCGTGAGGCTGGCCGGAAATACCACATCGGACATTCACGGCAATCCCGATTCGCGTTTCTCGGAGCCACCATTTCCATACTGTGAAGCTCAGGTCCAAGTGATGGACGCTTTTGCCCCCGACCTCGCTCAGCACGTGACACTCGTCAATACTGCCGCCCCTAGCGCTGTGCACGCGCCCTGCGGTCGGAATAGACTCCCCTTATGAGATTAGCGGTCCCTAGGTGGCGCGACGGCAAATGTCCCAACGGTGACGTGAATTTAATAACGGGGGAGGGCGGGTTGGCTCAGAAGGGCGGGTTTGGCCCAATCTCTTCCTCCGGTATATTTTCCTCATGGGCGCTGGTGGCAGGCACCTTTTGCAAAAGCTGTGCAGTTGTCAAGACAATTTCTTTCCCCTTGAGTGTTCGCGGTGGTGTACTCGTGAATGCGGAACTGACTCATACCGTCCTCTCTTTGAAGAAGCTAGAGCTACCAAAGCGTTCTCTTTGAAGCCTGCAGTAGGTCAGAATATAGCTTTGGCTGCTTCACATGCTGCCGGGACTATTTGCCCGATTTCTTTTGCCCCGGTTCATTCAGCTCCAGTCCTCTTTCAACACAAAGCGACGTGTGGTGTGAACAGTGAATCAGACGGATAATTAATTGCTAGTTCCAGGTCATATGGAGCAAGATAAGTGGCCACTTGGGAGGAGGGGGTTATACAAAAGTCATATAATACATGTACAGGAATGCATACAGGCATCTCTCTCTGTCTCTCTCTGTGTCTCTCTCTGTCTCTCGCTGTCTGTCTGTCTGTCTGTCTCTGTCTGTCTGTCTGTCTGTCTGTCTGTCTGTCTGTCTGTCTGTCTGTCTCTCTCTCTCTCTCTCTCTCTCTCTCTCTCTCTCTCTCTCTCTCTCTCTCTCTCTCTCTCTCTCCCCCTCCATCCCCCCCCCCCCCCTCTCTCTCCCCCTCCGTCCATCGCTCTCTCTCTCTCTCCCCCTCCATCCATCCCCCCCTCTCTCTCTCTCCATCTATCCCCCTCTCTCTCTCTCTCTCTCTCTCTCTCTCTCTTCTCTCTCTCTCTCCTCTTCTCTCTCTCTCTCTCTCTCCTCTCTCTCTCCCTCCATCCCTCTCCGTTTATTTAAACTCCCTGTGTGTTGCTTATGAACTTTGTGTCGCGATAAATCTTTGAAGACCACAATGCTCGCATGAGCCCCCCTTCGGAGAGGAGGAGGATTTGCTTTTTAAAGGCAGGCGTATTTATCGATTTCTAGCTGTAGGATCATTGTCATTCCGTTCGACCAACGAAATGACCGTCGTGTGGGAGACACGCTGTCGGCGTTGACCACGCGAACGACGACAAGTCAGCTCAACACCTCTGTCCATCCCTAAGTCCCTTGTGGGCTAATGATAAAAGCTGCTCTTCGTCTGGAGCTCGCTTGTCTGCTCCCTCATTTCACGCGGCGCTCTGTAGCCTATTGACAGTGGGCTTGCAGGGGATCCGCCTGTCTAAGGTCTTACTGTCTCCGTGTGCTTTTGTCGCCTCGCGAGGTATTGACAGAAAGTATCGTCCATCTTCTGTGTTTCCCAGCAGGGGTGCACACTGCGGTTGATGAAGTTATAAGGAACTCCTTAGTCTGCAGTAGGTCAGAAAGTTGTGTGCCTTTATTAAACTGACGGGAATTCTGTCTTTCTGAGTCTCCCCTTCCACATTGATTTGGCTTCTTTTCTTCTTATTCCTCTTCCTTTTTAAGGCGATGTACGTGTGTCACAGACTTCGGTGTTTAGTGAAGGAACTGACCTAGATATGTACTTTAGTGAGTGACCGCGCAAAGAGTGTCTGTCTGTCTGTCTGTCTGTCTGTCTGTCTCTCTCTCTCTCTTCTGTCTGTCTCTGTCTGTCTGTCTGTCTGTCTCTCTCTCTCTCTCTCTCTCTCTCTCTCTCTCTCTCTCTCTCTCTCTCTCTCTCTCTCTCTCTCTCTCTCTCTTCTCTCTCTCTTCCTGTCCGACCTCGTGTAGATGTATGTGTACATGGGAGTCCTTGGCTGATTGGTTAACGTCCTGCAATGTAAACCACATGTCCACCTTTCCGCAGGAGAAAAACTAACGCCCGGTGACACGGAAACAGACAGATAACGCATACTAGTAGCAGAATAATCAAAACGATAACTGTGGCTGCTACTAGTGGATTAACAAACAGCATATAGATAGATGGATAGATTCTTTTGCTCAGCTGAAAGGACAGAATTGTGTGTGTAACGCAGCGTGAGTGGCACGTGGCACATTCTCTGGAGAGCGAAGATCACTGAGAAAGGAGAGGAACTTGTCAGAAAGGAAAAGAACAACACATATTTTGGAGGAAAAAACACACAGCCTATGTCAGAAAAATAACACATAAAGAAAGAAATAACAGTGAAACGCTACCAAAGGGGATAAAAGTCAAACTCGCAACTCAACAAAAAGGCGGACAGCAAGTTGTGTGGGGAGAGATGGCGCAAAAACAACATTCTGAATTTTTTTTAAAGGGGGGGTGGGGTAGGGGGGGCGCATGGAGCGGGGGGGGGGGGGGTTGTGGTCACTGGTACTTGAGGTCAAGGAACCACGCCAAACACCACCAAAAAAAAAAAGAAGAAGATATAATTAGGCACGGTCGTTGACTGGGAAATCACTCTCGCGCCCTGTTTCTGATTATTCCCCCTTACTTGCCATTCACTGCCACTTCTGCTCTTCCGCAAGTTGATTTCTTCTTCTAATGTTGCTTTCGTCCACAGAGACCATATTAAGCACTATTAGGGACGGGGAACCCAGGACCGCCACCTCCACTTTCACACAACTCCTGAGCTTTGACACTCTCCTCCATTCTTCTTCTTCAATTCAACTGTTGCGTTACGTCCACAGAGACCATAAGGACTATTATGGGACGGAGAGCCAAGGATGGCTACCTCGACTTTCACACAGCTCTTGAGCTTTGACACTCTCCTCCTTTCTTCTTCTTCTTCTTCAAATGTCGCTTTACGTCCACAGAGACCGTAAGTGCTATTAGGGGACAGAGAGCCCAGGACGGCTACCTCGACTTTCACACAGCACCCGAGCTATGCACGATGACTCACCGGGTCCTCCCCCAAATAGCCTTCTGCCTTTCTTGTCTAACGGGGTTTCGCCTTTTTCTCCCTTTTCATTGTTGCCAGCCCTGCATCCATCGTCCTCGTCAGACCGAGGAGTAAGTATATAGACGCCGTGAATGCAGTCTTCGTGAATGCAGTCTTGAACCCGGGGGCACTATGTTGTAGCCCTAAGCCAACTCCTCACTCACAGAAGGCAAAAAAAGAACGCTATTTATTATGACAAAACACAACATGCGAATTTTCGGGGTAAGCCCCTTTTTCAAGCTTCAAAGCAACACTTGAATAACAGTTAAACGGTTAAAAATGAGACGTAGGATACAAATCTGCTTTCGCTTGACCTGTTTTGGTGTTGTTTTGGTGTCCGTGCAGTGTTTGGAAGAACAATTACTTACTGCTGGAGCCCAACTCTAATCCTGCCGCTAATCGTAACTGCCGTAACCGCCCGCAGTCACCCAGAGAGTCCGGGTTGCCAAATTCATAACACATCAAGTGGAAATGTCATCAAGTCAAGTCAATATCCTTTAATCAACCCTCGCAGGGCAGTTCAACTAACTACTAAAGGCTCAATGATTTAAAAACAACATGAAAGAAGAACATCAGAGCAACGACAAAGGCATTTAAATTGACGTTCCGTTCAACCATCGTCGCTTCAGAAAACGCATGCGCACACACACACACACACACACACACACACACACACACCACACACACACAACACACACCACAACACACACACACACACACACACACAATACACACACACACACACACACAACACACACACACACACACCACACACACACACACACACACACACACCACACACACACACACACACCACAGCACACCACCACGCACAGCACCACACACATCACGACACACACGCACACACACACACACAACACACACACACACACACCACCACCACACGCACACC
>JABMCL010000698.1:350000-355000 GCA_018857735.1 Alviniconcha marisindica | reverse complement strand
TGTGTGTGTTGTGTGTGTGTGTGTGTGTGTGTGTGTGTGTGTGTGTGTGTGTGTGTGTGTGTGTGTGTGTGTGTGTGTGTGTGTGTGTGTGTGTCGTGTTTGTGGTTGTGTGTTGTACTTTATGTGTATATATATATATATATATATATGATATGATGTATATTATATATATTATGTGTTTGTTGTGTGTTGAGTTTATGTGTGTGTGTGTGTGTGTGTGTGTGTGTGTGTGTGTGTGTGTGTGTGTGTGTGTGTGTGTGTGTTGTGTGTGGCGTGTGTGTGTGTGTGTGTGTGTGTGTGTGTGTGTGTGTAAAATGGTGCATGGCTGTAGGATTATACCAAACATGCGCCGAGAGGGCAGCAGGTTCGCTTGCACCAGCCATGCCACAACCAATTAGCGCTGTAAGTACACCACTCTGATTCGGTGACTATTCAAACATGCTATATAAAGCTATATAAGGTCACTCATTCAGAGTCGCTTGCGACTATAGAATGCAGCGAGTCCGCTCGAGAGCAGAGAACAGCGTTACACAAAGCAATCAATCAATCAACATAACTGGTTAATTTCTGTGTCCTCGGTAGCCCACCGTGGGACTCTTAAAAGACGTATGTGCTGCCGCTGTCCACCTAGCTATATAGGAATGAATCTTTCAGCGCTGAAAGACTGGAAAATAAAGAGCTTGAAGTTTCACAGGCATCTGTTGCATTCACCCAGGGTCACATACATACATCCAACATCATTTGGCAAAACCCATGATTGTCATTGGATGAGATGTGTCCACGTAAATTGTCATTTTTTTACGATCAGCACAAAAAAAGGCATTTTTCTTTGTTTGTATTTTATGAATTGTCTTCCTCTTGCCCAGTATGGCTTCAGGTCAACTAAAAGTAAAAACAAATATTACAGTTTCAGAAAACTTTGTTGTTTAATTACATAGTATGTACTGTCTCGCTTAGCGCAAATTGAATTAATCTGTGGACTTTTGAGGCTACTTACGACTGAAAAAAAAGAAGAAAAAAAGAGAGAAATTAATCTTACAATGCTTGCCGAACTTACCAGAGTCCTACTTTCTACGAACTGATAGCACAAACTATTTCAACTGGCTGATCACAGTCGTGGTATTGTTTTTTTAGAGTAGTATAAACTGCCTCTGTGCATAAGGTGCCTGTCACCAAACTGTGATAAGTGAACTCTGCAACGGTCGTGGCTGTGGTCGACTGGGCGTAAAAAAGCAACCATTCCCTATCTGCCGAGTTCATGGCCTCTCTGCTCCGTGACTGGCGGCTGACTGCGACAATTTCTGACGGGTAATTACGTATATGTACAGCGCCCCGCACCTCCCGCCGAGATACGGCGCCATGTTGAGACAGCTATGGAGACCACGCGGCTGCATGCCCATGCCATAAAGCGGCTGGACATGCCGCTAATTGGATGGAAAAGCCATCGAATAATTAGCATCGCCACATCAATCACCTGGTGGTAGCTAGACCCAGCCCCTCCCCCCCCCCTCCCCCCCAGCAACTCCCACCCCCACCCCGCCCTCCACCCTTCCACAGTCTGGAGAGACGGAAATGTGACAGTTAATGAGTAATCAGCCGCGATGGGCATGCCGGACCGAAACCATACTTACTTACTTACCAAAGCAAAACGTCCGTTTACTATTAAGTCTTTATATATATATATATATATATATGATTATTATATATATATATATATATATATATATATACATATAATATAATATATATATCAACTCGGATAAAGTTGACTGCTAGCGTTCTGAAACAAGATTCATTCTTCAGCACATCCAGACACGTACGCCAGCACCAATAAGCGAAACAGGATGAGTACAGACAGCTTTCATTCATCATCGTTTACCCGTCAGTCCCTTGCTTGGGAAAAAAAAGGGGGAGGATGGGGGTTGCCTCGAAGAAATGTTTAAAGTGCATATATGTTTTTTGTTGTACTATTAAAATCGGCCTTCTTTTTAACCTTTTATGTGTTCGGATTTATTTTATTTATTTATTTTGGGGGGGGGGGGGGGGGGGGAATTAATTAACCAGAAAGGCATAATTTCCTCAGGCGGATGTCCTGACAGCGGGCGGAGCGCGTGAAGCTGACCTACTCCAGGTTTAAACTTCGGACACTCGGATAATAATTATATAGCCCTGGGCTCTCACAAAGGGAGGCTATCGTTTCTGCGACTGCGGTCGTCCTACCAGAGTGCGCTCCGCATAACGCTGGCTGACGGCTAAAGAACGGCAGAACGTAATAATTGGTGTGGCTGCCGGGGCTCGAATGTATGAGGAGCAATTAGCCCCCTTAAACGGTGACGACATTGACAAAAAAATAATCGGCAAATGTGGAACGCAAAATTATTAAGACTAATAATTCCCTCCCCAACCCCCACCCCCCCCCCTTTTTTTTTTTTTTTTTTTTTTTTTTTTTGAGGGTTGTGCAGATGGAGGGAGCAATTCAAACGCCTAAACGTGTTTGAAGTTGACTGCTGTTTTTCCGTATAAAACTGGCGGCACTGAAACTGCCGTTACTCAGAGCTCAGGAGCTGTGTGAAAGTCGAGGTGGACATCCTGGGCTCCCGTCCCTAATAAACCTACTGTTTCTGTGGACGTAAAGCAACACTTCAACTTCAACACACACACACACACACACACACACACACACACACACACACACACACACACACACACACACACACACACACACACACACACACATGGCTCAGGAGCTGTGTGAAAGTCGAGGTGGACATCCTGGGCTCCCGTCCCCAATAAACCTACGGGTTCTGTGGACGTAAAGCGACACTTCAACAACAACAAAGCCGCCGTTACCGGCAGAGACTACTACTGATGAGAAAACGAACACTTGTACGGACTGACGCCATCCCACGTACCCCTGAAGACCACATGTTATTCAAGAAAAATGTGGATTCACGCATCAAGAAACACCATAATCAACACAGACGGCGAAGAGACAGAAATATCTCGATGAATGAGAAGGGGTTATTGGGTGACTGACGTCTGCTAAAATCGAAGTGAACGTGTGATTGAACTTGAAGCTGATAAGGCTGTTGTCATACGATGCTCAGTCAGTTTCGTGTTTTCGACGTCCCGCATGTTGCAGTGTTGGTAAACCCGAATTTTTTTCCCCATCTACGAATAAACACAAACAAATAGTTACTTTTGGGGCTGTTGACGAATCGCGCATAATTTTTATGGAAGGAGAGCTGAGCTCTAGCAAATCGGGATTAAATCGCAAATTGCTCTTCTGACACCCGCATGCTGGAAATCCAACAATACAAACGCAAGACTCATGGCTTTCGCACTTTCTCTTGCTTTGGACCCCACATTTAGAATTCACTCCCACAGGACCCCAGACACTGCTGAACCCTGTCATTTTTTTGAAACCAAACTGAAAACCTTCCTCTTCTCACAGTATTTCCACAGTGTTTCTTCATATAATACTTTATGTAAATTGTTCTTTTTGGTAAGACTATGCTCTATATGTGTAAAGAATATTGTGTTTAGGTTAATATGTATCATGTGAGCACTCAAGGCGTCGATGAGAGTATGATAACTGTACATTTATTATTATTATTATTATTATTATTATTATTATTATTATATATTATTATTTATTAGGGGGTGTTCGCCTTAACTTTGCTTACTCATACATAAAATTATGGGCCCGGGTGGTTGCTCACTATACACCTGTTGTCCTTGTAACTCTCTTAAATCATCATACGCTTGGAACATGTCTCGTCAGCAGTTTTGGTTTCTGTTCACGCATGCAATTTACAGCCCGCTAGACTGCGAAGCGTGATCGCTTGTGGCTAGGGTGCGCGGACATCACACTTCAAGCCTGACAGGTAACCGGCCCCCCCAGTCGTGCGATCAAAGGCTACAGCGAGTGATTTTATCATTCAAGTGAAGGCAGACACGACAGCAACAACAAAGCAACAGCATAGGCTCCATTTGTGACGCCATTTTGTAAACGTGTACATTCTACACATCCGGAAGTTCGCACGCACCTGCCTGAACGATGGTTAGTTAGTTATTGGTTTTTAACGCCCAGTCAACCTTATAGGTCATATTAGGTTGACTGATTGGTGGGGGACACTATATGAGCATATTCTATGGCATAACATTAGCACACGTAAGCTGTCACCTGGCTATAGCTAAAAAAAATAGTTTTAAGAGAAGGGACTAAAAAAAACAAAAAGCGAAAAGAAAAAAACAAGAAAAAGAAAAGAAAAAAACACGAAGCAAAACAACGTAAAAACACGGTGCCCATTACAGTGTATATATGCCACATCACAAATCGGCAGCGTTGCGCAACCCTGCACCAATCGAAGGCTCAAGGGTGGCCTTAACCAAGCATTAACATGATCGTTACCATGCAAACACAGGGGACTGAAGGAGGCCCACAGTCCGGCAATAAACACACCTCTCCCATTAGCAGCCAACATCATGTTTTGCACTGTGTGCGGGTCAACGTTTTGTGCACCAGGGGTGAGCTCCGTGTACACACAGACGTGTTCACCAGTTTCAAAAGATGTTTTTGTGCCCTTCATACAAAAACCTGAAACAAGAATGACTGCTAGCGTTCTAAAACAAGATCCAAACACATAAAAGATTCAAAAGAACGCTAATTATTAGGACAAAACACAACATGCGAATTTTCGGGGTAATCCCAGTAGCACGTAAAAGATCCCTGTTATTCTTCCAAAAGTGCAGATGGCAGGTTACAGTTAAACACGCATACACCTTACGTATGGTGCATGGTTGTATGGCGTACACAGAACTTGCGCCAAGACAGCCGCAGTTTCATGTGGCGCCAGCCATGCCAGCGCCATCCACTTCGGTGGATATTCAAAAACGCGCTATGAAAAGCTAGTCATTCATGTAGAATCACATGAGAGTGCAGTGAGTCTGCTCGAGAGTGGAAAAGAGTGCTATATAAAAGCAATCATCATCATCAC